>KV748699.1:0-19704 GCA_001692915.1 Glonium stellatum | reverse complement strand
CGCCTGCGGCGGCTAGGGCGCCGGGCTTGGGAAATGCGTTCCGGAATCGGTTGATGGGACCGCGGGGGCCTAGGGGTGGGTGAGTGGGAGTGGAGGGTGGGGTCTTATCACGCCAGCTGGTTCAGTTCTGCCCGGCTAGGCCTGGTGGGCGTCGCGGATGGGTGTTGCGCCTGATGGCGTGCTGTGGGCGGGCATGGCGCGAGAGGGCGCAGTGTTGGTGTTGTGGAGCTGCTTGTGATAGGAAGGAAAATGGCTCGCGGCGTTACGCTCATATACCCAGCTCAAACTATTACTTTGTTGAGTTCTTTTTGTTTTAGAGACGTTCTCGGTAGGCCTCGAATAGCTGTTAGCGGCTCGAATAGCCTTATCCAAGTGTCGTAGTCATAAACATCGCAGTTCAATTATCCTAAGCGGTACTGGAAAACCCAGTTCGTGCAGTTGGCCACATCACTGAAGCATTGCGTCTCAAATGATCAACGCCTTCACTAGGTTCTCATCAAGATTCATGAAACAATCGAATATATTTCGTACTCGTCATACAAATACGACCAAAGCCGCCCGGAACCCCCACACAATTAGTTGGGAAATCCATCAGTGTTGAATGCGAATCCAATCCGCCCATTAATACATCACTTAAAACCTTGAAGCTACTGCCCCCAAAATTTCGCACAAGAAGTGAAAAGTGTATTTACTATGCTGGTTGAAAGCTCAATCTACAAATTCCGACCATTTCGGTCCCTTCAGCACACACAAGGAGAGAGAAGAGAACGGCACAGGAATAAGACAAGCACCAGAAGTGAAGGTAAAGAAAAATAAACCAAAGTGGGCAGCAGCGTCATAGGGTAGTAAGCAAATCGGGCAACTCAGCAATTCGGGAAATTGTAAACAAAACGCCAGAGCTCGCTAGGTAGTACATGGGAGGTGTTGTCGTGGTCATATCGCAATTAGGGTCGTGAATTCTATGAGCGTGTGTTTCGATCGTTTAAGCTGCGGCCGTAATAAGTTCCTTCGGAGCTCCGTCAACCTTGTTAAGGAGTTCGTAAGGTGGACGCTTGACAATGCCGCCAGTGACAGGGAGTTGAGTGCCAACGCCGGTGAGGTAGGAATCAACATCGCGAGCTGACTGGCGACCTTCGTTGATGCCCCTGGTGACACATTGTTAGCAATCAATATGGTGTGATGATGGCTGGGTGACAACTTACCAAACAATAAGAGATTGCCCGCGACGACAATCACCAGCAGCGAAAACGCCAGCAATGTTTGTATTGTATTTTCCAGGCGGCGTTTTAATGTTCTTGCGAGCGTCCTTTTCAATCATTCCACCCAAGACACGTTCCTCCGGCCCTAAGAAGCCCATAGACAGGAGCACAAGGTCTGCGGGGAAGAACTGCTCACTCCCTTCTACCTGCTTCATGTCCCAACCTCCAGTAGCGCTCTTAGTCCATTCGACGCAGACTGTGTTGATCCCCTTGACATTACCAGAGCCATCATCCACGAAATCTTTAGACATAACACAAAACTCCCGCGGATCTTTACCCATATGAGTCTTAACTTCAGAGTGCCCATAATCAACGCGGTATATTCGAGGCCATTGTGGCCACGGATTATCCCGCGCGCGCTCAGCTGGAGGTTGAGGAAGCAGTTCAAAGTTGGTAACAGATTTGGCGCCATGGCGAACGGAGGTGCCGATACAATCGTTTCCAGTGTCACCTCCCCCGATAACCACCACATGTTTATCCTTGGCTGAGATGTATAGGCCATCAGAAAGATTTGAGTCGAGTAATGATTTGGTATTCTTGTGCAGAAATTGCATAGCAAAATGGATGCCGTTGAGGTTGCGGTTTGGAATGGGAAGATCACGAGCGACGGTTGCGCCGGTGGCAATGACAACAGCGTCGTGTTCACTTCGCAGAGACTCCAGGCTTGGCATATCAGGTTCACCAACAGCAACCCCCGTCACGAACTTGACCCCTTCGGCGGCCATGAAATCCACACGGCGCTGCACTACCTTCTTGTCCAACTTCATGTTTGGAATTCCGTACATGAGTAGACCACCGACACGATCAGCACGCTCATAGACAGTCACATTGTGGCCTGCCTTGTTAAGTTGGTCCGCAGCTGCAAGACCTGCAGGTCCGGAGCCGATAACTGCGACTTTCTTACCGCTGCGATATTTGGGAGGCGAAGGAACCATCCAACCCATGTCAAAGCCACGGTCGATGATTGCACACTCGATCGATTTGATGCCAACAGGATCTTCATTAATTCCAAGCACACAAGCACCCTCACAAGGAGCTGGGCAGACGCGGCCGGTAAATTCGGGGAAGTTGTTGGTCATCAATAGCCGGTTAAGGGCGTCCCTCCATTGGTTCTGGAAGACCAATTCATTCCACTTGGGAATGATGTTGCTGATTGGGCAGCCAGTGTCAGATTGACAGAAGGGAACACCACAGTCCATGCAACGAGCGGTCTGATACTTGAGCTCATCCTCATTCAGGCGAGTCGACAGTTCTTGCCAATCACGAGTTCGAGTCTTCGGATTGCGATATTTCTCGGAGCGTCGCTGATACTTCATAAAACCACGGGTCTTGTCCAACACCAACGCTGACTTTTTCTTCTCTGCCTTGGCATCGCCTACGCTCTCCTCGATATCCAAAAGATCCTTCTTCTTCTTCTCTTTCGCCTCGTGTTCGTGTTGAGCCTTCTTAGACTCTTCATGAGCTTGTCGTACAGGATTTCCAGGGAGGATTGGCAGAGGATACTCCTTCTTCTTGGCTTCTTCTGCCTTAGCAGCCTCCTCAAGCAAGACGCGCTTGTAGTCAGTGGGCATAACCTTGACGAAGCGGGGAAGCGCTCTGTTGAAGTCTAGGAGAATGCGGGCGGCAAGTTCAGATCCAGTATAATGGTGGTGATCCTCGATGAGGCCTCGGACGAATGCAATCTCTGTTGGATCCTCGATTCCAGACAACTCAACCATCTCTTGGTTGACTTTACCTTCAAAGTCATGGTGCATGTCGAGAACGTAGGCGATACCGCCAGACATACCGGCGGCAAAGTTACGGCCAGTCGAACCAAGCACAAGCACACGACCACCAGTCATGTACTCGCAGCCATGGTCACCCACACCCTCAACAACAGCAGTAACACCGGAGTTTCGAACGGCAAACCGCTCTGCAGCTACACCGCGGAAGAAGCAAGTGCCACTCGTTCCACCGTACAGGCAGACATTACCGATGAGGATGTTCTCTTCGGCTTTGAAAACTGCCGAACGAGGAGGGTAAATGATGAGACGCCCACCTGAGAGGCCCTTTCCAACATAGTCATTAGCATCACCCTCAAGCTCAAGGGTAACTCCAGGGGCCAGGAATGCACCGAAGGATTGACCCGCAGATCCTCGGATGTTGGCGTGTATGGTATCTTGAGGTAAACCAGCCTCGCCAAACCGCCGGCTGATTTGGTAAGAAAGTGTTGCGCCAAGAGCACGATCAGTGTTAACAATATCGCATTCAATCCGTGTGGGCATGCCCTTTTCAAGAGCTAATTCGGATTCTGCGATGAGCTTGTTGTCAAGACGCACATGAAGCCTATGGTCTTGCTTCCGCACGTTGTAAGTCGCCACACCTGGTCGGAGGGTGTGAGCAGGGGTCAAGATGAGGGACAGGTCGATGTTTTCAGTCTTTGCGGTTCGGAGATCATCGCGTACGCGGAGAACCTCGCAACGGCCGACCATCTCATTGACAGTTCGGAAACCGAGTTTGGCCATGATTGCCCTCAGCTCATTGGCAACGTAGTAAAAGAAGTTGATCACGTGTTCAGGGGTGCCAGTGAATTTCTTCCGCAGTTCAGGATCCTGGGTTGCAATGCCAACGGGGCATGTGTTTACTGAGTTAATCAATGTTAGTGGTTGATATCAAAGTCAGCAGGCTGGGTTGAGCTTACAATGGCACTTCCTCATCATGATACATCCCATGGCTATCAGCGGTGTAGTAGCAAAGCCCCATTCTTCGGCACCGAGCAAGCAAGCAATGGCGACATCGCGCCCAGTACGGATTTGACCGTCAGTTTGAACAATGACACGTCCACGTAGATCGTTAAGGACCAGTGTCTGGTGAGTCTCAGCGAGACCGAGTTCCCATGGGAGGCCGGCGTACTTGATACCAGTCCATCGAGAAGCACCGGTTCCACCATCGTGGCCAGAGATAAGGATGTGGTCAGCCTTAGCTTTTGCCACACCTGAAGCAACAATGCCAACACCAGTTTCGGAAACTAGCTTGACTGATACTCGAGCTCGGGGGTTTGAGCACTTCAAATCGTAAATTAGCTGTTTCAGATCTTCAATGGAGTAAATGTCGTGATGAGGCGGAGGAGAAATCAAACCGACACCAGGTGTTGAGTGTCGAGTCTTAGCGATAGGCCCTGAAACTTTATGACCCGGAAGTTCACCACCCTCACCAGGCTTTGCACCTTGAGCCATCTTGATTTGAAGTTCATCGGCATCAGCTAGGTAGTTGCTGGTGACGCCAAAACGACCGGAGGCGACTTGCTTAATTGCAGATCGCATAGTATCGCCGTTCTCCAGCCGTAAGCTTCGCTCAGGATCCTCGCCACCTTCACCGGTGTTTGACTTGCCTCCAAGTCTGTTCATGGCCACGGCCAGAGTCGAGTGGGATTCCATGGAAATAGAACCGTAAGACATGGCGCCGGTAACAAACCGCCGTACAATCTCCGTCCATGGCTCGACCTGGTCAATCGGAACAGGAGCTCTCTCATCAAAGTTAAAGTCGAGCAGACCTCTGAGAGTGCAGTCCTTAATACGCTCGTACTCGGCAATCGAGTATGCCTCATACGATTTGTCGTTCTTGGTGCGTACAGCATCTTGGATGTTTGCAATGGCAGTGGGATCGTTGACGTGAGGTTCGCCGCCGTCTCGCCAATGGTACTCGCCAGTTTCGGCCAATCCCGGCACTTCGACAATGCTACGAGACGGGAAGCCCTTTTCGTGCAGGGAGAAAGCATCCTGAGCGATAAGCTCAAAGGTCATACCCTTGATACGGCTAGCCGTGCCAGTGAAACATCGATCCACGACCGAATCATCAATGCCAAGAGCCTCAAAAATCTGAGCACCCTTGTAGCTCTGGAGCGTAGAAATACCCATCTTGCTCATGACCTTTAAGATACCACCGTCACAGGAGTGTTTATAGTTGTCGATGAGCTGCTCTGGAGATAGTTTCTTTCGAATGAGGCCTTCGCGGTTCATCTTCAGGATACATTCGATAGCAAGGTATGGGCAGATCGCATCGGCGCCATAGCCAACAAGGACGCACATGTGATGCACCTCACGCGCTTCGGCAGTCTCAACGAGAAGGGCAGCTTGAGATCGCCACCTGTTCCTGACAAGGTGGTGATGGACCATACCAGTGGCTAAGAGAGCTGATACAGGGACGCGGTCTGCGGACGTTTCTCGATCGGAGAGAACCAAAATGTTATCACCATTAGTGATGCCCTCAGTAGCAGCATCACAAATACGATCAAGAGCATCCATGTAACCCTGGATGCCCTCCTTTTTGGGAAACGTGATATCAATAACTTTTACCGACCAATTCGGGTAGAGTACACCAATTTTTATGAGTGCCTTAAACTCCTCGATAGACAGAACCGGTGATGGCAGTAACAAGCGGTGACACTGGCTCTCGTCCATCTCCAGAAGATTTCCCTGAGGACCGACATAAGCCTCAAGAGACATGACAATCGCCTCTCGAATCGGGTCGATCGGTGGATTGGTGACCTGTGCGAACAGTTGTCGGAAATACTCATATAGAAGACGTGGCTGAGTGGCGAGGCATGCAAGGGGTGCATCGTTACCCATGGATCCCAGAGCCTCCTTGGAGTCTGCAGCCATGGGGCCGAGAAGCAGGCTGACCTGTTCCAATGAGTATCCGAAAGCTCTAAGCCGGGGGTCTTCTTGAACACGAGATTCGGTGAGTTTGTGTGAAAGCTCAGTCCCCTTTTCTGAGAGCTGGCTGTAGATGGCTGGTAGTGTCAAAAGCTGCTTCTCGATCCATGTGCGGAAGTCGTGTCGGTTTGCGACGGTATGTTTCAGCTCGTTATCATCGACAATACGGCCCACAAGAGTGTCAACAAGAAGCATTCTTCCTGGTTGCAACCGGCCTTTCTGAACGATCCTCTCTGGCTCGATTGAAATAGTGCCCACTTCAGAAGCGCAGACAATTCGGTCGTCGTCGGTGACATAGTATCTACATGGACGTAGACCGTTTCGATCAAGGTTTGCACCGCAGTATCGGCCGTCGGAGAAGGTGAAGAGGGCTGGTCCGTCCCAAGGCTCCATCATGCATCCCGCCCACTCGTAGAAAGCTTGCTTGGCGGGGTCCATAGATTGGTTACCTTGCCATGCTTCGGGAACCATAAGCATGACCGCTTCTGGCAGAGAGAGTACTCCGTTAATGACGAGTAGTTCAAGCACATTGTCGAACGCAGCGGAGTCTGAGCCTCCGTCTTCGATGATTGGGTATAGCAGATCGAGATCATCGCCAAACAAGTCAGATTTCATGACGCCTTCGCGTGCCCTCATCCAATTCTTATTGCCTCGCAGGGTATTTATCTCACCATTGTGAGCAGCCCATCGTAACGGTTGCGCACGGTCCCAGCTAGGGAAGGTGTTGGTGGAGAACCGTGAATGGACGAGGGCAAAATGACCTTCGTAATCAACAGACACCAAGTCATGGTAATATTCATAGACTTGTACTGGCGCCAGTTGCCCCTTGTAGACAATGTTCTTATTACTCAAGGAGCAAAGATAGAACCAATTGTGCAAACCAATAACATGGGTGGCTCTCTTCCGTAGCACATAAAGCTGTCGCTCGAAACGTGCCTCGTCATACAGCCGAGCAAAGTCTTCCTTGGGTTCCTTGCCATCACCATATGCAGATTTGAGAACAACAAATGGTTGCAAGATTATCGGTTCCCGGGACAGAGCCGCAGGACCTAGAAGAGTAGAGTCCTTTGGTACCTCCCGCCACCCAAGCACTCTCAAGTCGAGTGAATCAGCAACCTCCTCAAAAGTGGCTATTGTATCCTTTAAAGTCTCCGTATCTGGCTTGAAGAAAAGATTGCCGGCGGCATACTGGCCTTGTGGTGGGAGCTTGATGCCCTGCTCTCGCTCGAAGTTCTTTAGGAAAAATTTGTGAGGAATCGATGTCATTACACCAGCACCATCACCGTCTCTCGCATCAGAACCCACGGCACCCCGATGGGTCATATTACAAAGAAGACTTCTAGCTGCGTAGCTTGTTAGTATATTGGTCTAGGGCAGCATAAACGCTCTTACCATCGCTAATGATTTTGTGGCTCGCTTTTCCCTTAATATGGCTACGAGCTGTTAGCTTTTTGCACGATATAAGGCCTTGATGATGGCGGTAGTGACTCACGCCGCGAAACCGACACCGCAAGCATCTTTCTCAAGCTCAGGGTCGTACAGACCCTGCTTAAGCGGTAATACGCCAGCCCATGACTTATTCTCTGGCGTGTCCTGATATGGGAAAACGCTACTAGCTTGCTCCTCCCCTATGATCTCGCCATCGTCGAATTGTTTTGTATCTTCGGCGAACGAGACCCGACCCATTCTTTCGGCGACAGGCCGAAAATCTCAAAAGCTTAGGAGGTCGCGCGGGTGTGTATTGAGATGTGTAAAGTTAGGAGCTGATTGCCGTAAAAAAAAGTTCTTGGGGCTTGGTAGCTGTTGTCGCGGTGCCTGACGTCTCAATTAGATGGATCAGCAAAGTGGGCTCGTGGCGTGATGTCACAGAGCGGATGTTGTGGAAGTGATGAAGGGAGGGAAGCTCAGCAGGCTTGGATGTGAAAAGTAGCGATAGGAGGGAGTGCGATAGCGCGATGGAGGAGAGAGCGCTGTGGCGAGGTCCGCAAATGCAATGGGGCAAGACGTATTCCGTGGCGAAGCTGCAGTCCCCGGACCGTCAAGATGATGCCAATGACGATTGCCAGGATTCGTCTGCGCGCTGATAGCTCCCACACAATGCATAAAAATACTGTTGATAAGAGCTTTGGCGAATGGGAGGACGCGGGGTTTGGGTCTTCGAGAACAACGGCGCTCGGTAAACCTTCGCGAATCGAGCTTAAAGGGCCTCCAGGCCCCCGTGGTGCATACAAGGGCTTGGGCGAGGGGAAGGTAGAAGAACCAACGGCCACTTACAAGCTGTGATAGTATAGGGGTCGGTAATTTAACGTCGACTCGCTGCTACTCGCGCAACGACTACCAGGCTGTGAGGGGGATATGGGAACAAGAGGAGTGGAGGGGGTGGACGGATTATTGAGCCTTATGAATGGGAGGGCGAAGGTGGGGAAAATTCACCACAACGCTAAGGACCATATCATGACAACTTTTCTGCCAATTGATCTAGACCGGTTTCAAATGGCTGCTGTGCTGTCTCCATGAGCATCAGCTCTGCTCGTCTGCCAGCTCTCCAGTTAGCAGCCAGCAGCTCGATGCCCATCTGCTGCAGCACAGTGGCCGGAGGAATATGCATCACTTTTGTTTTCTCGCCCCTCCACGGTGGAAACGACAAAATCATGCTCCAGTGGAAAGAGACTACCACAGCTTCAATTGCACGCTTATACGGCGTCCTACTCCCCAGCCGAGGAGCGAAGCATTCACGGCCAAACAGCTCCCACATCTTGGCGAGCTCCGTCTTCCCTCTAAATATGATTGCCCTGCAGGTCTGTCGTGCGTTTGCAAAAATTTGCCCTGTTACCCCACGGTTTCTGCCATCTGCCCATTGCCAGAAGCAGTCTAAATTCAGCCAGGGCCCTCGCTCCGCGCCAGGCGGTGGATGCAGCGTTGAAGCCAGCAGCAAATCAATCTTGCCCCAAGGTGCCTTGCCCCCCTCTTATGACCAGGTAGTGCAGCATGCATGTGGCTTTCCCGTCGCTCCAAGCTTCTAGGGCCAGATTGCCGCAGCGAAGCCCGCGCCCGCTTTGGAGGCCGCATTTCGGCAGCAGCAATTGGTTCGGTTTGCGGCGCCTTCACTGCCGGTGCTTCTTTGTCGTAATTTTAGGTGGTCATCTGTCCGGGCAGGTCTTATCGTGCCCCCAAAGAACACCACGAATTCGGAAATAAAAGTCGATGTTGGAGATCTTAAAAAGACCCCGCCTCCAGCAACCCGTCAAACAAACAATAGCCTGCATCCCGAACGCATGGTTCGATGAGTACCGTGATCATGCCTCACGGGGCGAGGCCCACCCTGCGCCCTCACACTCGCTGAACGCTCGGCGAACGGACTGCTCCGGCCTCACGACGAACAGCGCGACTGCTGCCACGAACGCACGAGGAAGAAACAATATGGGAGCCGTCGGGATAACACGGAGCCTACCTCTGGCTCTGGATGGAGTCGCGGGACACCGTGAGATTCTATGAGTCACGAGAACAGAGTTTCTCTTACGCTTCCCGCCGATGTCGCATCGGTGGTATTATGGCAAATGCTAGATCCGCGCTGCCCAGGTTCTCTCAGCCGATGACATGACCAACGTTGAAGATCAACAGAAACTAACATCAGGGTCTGAGCCTCACCGCCTGCCATCGAGGCCACCGGCCCTTACTGGTGCACCATTCTTGACGTTGACATTATGCTGAAGGCGGCAGCTTGGGGGGAGTGGAGGCGAGAGTGGGAGAAGCTGAATCATCCCGACGTGGGACTCCTCCAGTCAACAACACCAGGCGTCTTGTCAGCCGTGCTGCATACTCGGGCTCAATGGTCTCGAGGCCGAGACTCTTTGATTTTTTGTGCCATTCTGCAGGCTCGAGTACCTAATTTCATGACGTTACTCGGAGAGATCGCTACTAGAGCTGCTCCTATCATGGCACAGTGTGTAAGTTTGAGCTCTTGGCTAGCGTAGAGCGTAAAGTACGGGAAGACGGTCCGTCAGGGCGGTACACACTGGCAAGACTCATTGTTTTACTTTCATGAAATCTCTTGCTGGGCGTGGGAACTCCGCAGTGATGTTTCTCCATGTATTGGCTGTCGTTCGATGAGTGTTGCCTGGTCATTGGCTAGCATTCAAAATATACTGCACGTTTTCATCTGGCGTGTCAGGGTTTATCTCGATCGATGCGTTAATGCAGGATCTTCCAGATTAGGCAGCGCGAGATACATGACCTTCTATAGCGAATCGTATAGCGCTATCGATTCAGGAAGGTGACTTCTGTAGGATTAGTATTAAAATGGGAGTCATTCGCATGCACAGGGCTGGCTCGGCCTCCAGGCTTATTTGCCTGTCCTCTGGTTACGCTTTCAATACAAAGGAACTTCAGAGTATACTTGTGATGCAGTTATGCTATTGTTATGCAACTGAGATCTACATGGCAAGACAAGCACACATGGTCCCATTTTCCGTCCACTATCCAGCTCCCATTTCACGCGCCAAGACTCCATGTTGCTGAGGTGCTTCGTGGGCCGAGGCCCATTCGAAATTCCAACATCAAAGCTTTAGAACAAGCATGCGTGTGCACCAAATTGCTTGCGAGACATGTCTAGCAGACCAACCGGTGAGCGACTCGAAATTATTGAATTGGGTCGATTTGGCAATATAGCCAAGCCGGGTCCCGGGCGAAGACAGAGGCTCACCTCAGCTGTAGCTCTACTCCTGCATAGTATCGTCGGGATCTTGGAAGTCTCCGTCATCATCTTCCTCATCGTCGTCGTCCAATTCCGCCGCGGCCTTTTTGAAGTCGATATTCTTCCCACGTGTGCGACGTCCATCCTGAATGATATTATCCGTATTAATTTCTTCCATTGAGTCCTCATCATCAGCCTCAACTGTCGCACCAATTAGAACAGCATTCCAATGTTTGAAAGGTCCAATAGAGCATTCGCACCTTCACCCTAAAGTTAAGACGTAAATGTTAGCTGAGAAACGGCTGGACATGGTAGCAGTGTAGCAGCTTTAACGGAGCTTACATGGTCCTCTGCACCGGATTCTTCTTCAGAGGAATCATCATCCTCCTCCATGCTAACATCGGCCGCCTTACCCTTGCCCTTGTCGAGAGTAACGGGGCCGTCCATAGGATGATCCTCCATCTTTTGATCAGTGGATTGATTACTCATGTTCGAACAAGTTTAGTTCGGTTGATTTAGAAGTATGAAGGCTGAGAAGTGTCGCTAGAACAGTGCAATTCCGGTCTGGTGTTTGTTTGTTGTGAAAGGAGCGAGCAAGAGGTGAAGGCGTCTTTACCTAGCCGAGTCAGTGAAGGATGGAGGTCGCGACGCGAATAAATTGGTCGAGAAGCCACGGTTGTGAAGCACGCCTTACTACAAACGGCAAGTCGGCTGCCAGTAGTTGTGATTGGCCTACGGTTTCTATCCTCTAAATTCTTTTACAATCGGTTCTCAATTATACGTGGAGTCCGTTGTAGCAAGGGGTTGCATAGCGGGTCAATTTTCAGTCGCCGTCTCGCAATATTAACTTCAATTAAACCCTAGATGCCCCTCAAAGACGCTCGCTGAACCTAACGTCGAATCCCAGATTGATTGTGATGATATCAAAACCAGGATAGGGGGAAGTGCGGCATACACCAAATAGCCACAGCCCAATGTGTGAGTTCTTTATGTCCCGCGTAAAAGCACATCCATAACTTTTACATTTAGAGAGCACATGCAAGCATTTGCGATAACGGGCTTATTCATCTTGAATGGACCGAATATCAGCATACTTATTATCCAGTTAGAAGATGAAACCAAAAATGTGAGCTATGATGTGCTTGTACGAGATTGATGAATCTATTACATTTCCTTTATAAAAGCTTAGCGTGAAAACCCTTTTGTAGTCCTTACCGCACGATAAATCCCCCTAGATTGGGTAGTTGCTTCCGGGACCAGTGTGAACCAATAAGGTCGCAGATCCAATCCCATCGTCAACACTACCAACTCTTCTCCGTCGAACATCCCATAAGGACCAGCCTGGAATGCTTCCATGTCAATACAACGCATGATACTAAATATTATCCTTGCCATCCAAGAGATGGCGGGATACGGGCAGAAACCTTCCCTGCAAGGTTGGAAAACGGTCGTGTGCTACGATAGGGCAAATCGAATGAACCGGCGTCCATTCCACAAACAACACCGTTAGAAATGAGAAGTAGCCATTACAAGGAGGCTAGGATTCTCCAGAAACGGCTTCCCCGCAATACACTCCGAGAAGCGGCATGCAAGATACAACCATCTCGGAACCCGGAACGAAGCCGGGGAGACAAATTGCTAGAGTGCCGAACCTGCGGATTAACGTCAATCTTAGTTCTGCATTGAACACATTAACTTTTAAGACCTTATTTAGAGCAGAAGCTCAATCGATGTTGTGTAGACGCGTTGCAATTAGGTTAGAGTCAATACCGCACTTCTCCAAAGCTCAGCAATGGACTTCCACGCACTGTATTGGTATGCAGCGGTAATAGTAGGTGCTTTCATTGGCTGGAAAGTCCTCACGTATGGGATGAGGCCGAATAATATACCTCCAGGTAAACCCTAATGGTGATTCAAGCTTACTTTTTTTTGAAATTAATATGCGCTTTATAGGGCCGCCCACGATCCCGCTACTTGGTAATCTGCATCAGATGCCGCTGAAGGACTTTCATTTCAAATTTAGGGAATGGGCACAACAGTGTAAATTAATAGGAGACCTAGCAAATTTATTTTCTCCGCTAATTGCAATCCAGATGGGCTTATTGTGACATTAAAAGTTGGCGGCCAGAATCTCATACTCCTCAACGATGAATCCGTCATCAAGGACTTGCTAGAGGAGCGCAGCAATATCTACTCTGCGCGCCCCGACTTATTTATCCGCGAATTCGGCGACAATATGAACATTGCGTTCCGGAAGTGAGCAACTCCACCCCAAATAATATTATTAGCCGATTATGATTCTAACTTGCATACAATCAGCAATGACGACGTTTAGAGGCGTCAGCGTAAAATGTATCACCTTCGATTAAACGTCAAAGCGGCGAATCAATATGTCCCATATCAGGTATGCTATGGTGGGGTATAATCTATATCATTTACTCATTTACGCTACAAAGGCGTTCGATAGCACCCAGCTTCTGAACGATATGTTAGACATACCTGATGATTTCTCTCGCCACCTGCAACGGTACACTACCAGTGTCGCTTCCACCGTGCTTTACGGCTAGAGGACAACAAACGGCGGCCAAAAAGAAGTGAAAGACCTTATGGATGTAAGTCATACGGAGAATTCTTTGGCATCCGAATATGTCTGACTGACATAGTGGATGGATCTAACAAGTGCTGCCGCTAACCTGCAACTTGTTGACTTCTATCCGTTTCTTCGACCATTCTATCGCTGGTGCCCAACCTTTCTGATGCCTTTCAAGTGGACATTAAAAGAAATCAAGAAGATCGAAAACAGGTTGTTCTTCCAATTGATGGAAAATGCAAAATACAACAGCAAGGTGGGCAAGGTGTATCCGAGTATGACATTTACTTACTTAATGATGCCAAATCTCAACTAAAATGTTGAAGGCTTCATCCGGGACATGCTTCTTAGCGAAGATAAGGATCGCTTGAATGAAGTTGAGATAGCGAAAAATGCTGCACACGGCTTTGGTGCCGCCACGCGAGCTAATAGCACTCTTGGCTACAGAAACACCTTTCGCTCTAACAGCTACTAGGGATACACAATGGAATACATTGCTGGGATTTATCAAGGCTATGATTCTATATCCCGAGGCCCAAGCCGAGGCCCAACGTGAAATTGATCGAATAGTTGGCTTTGATCGACTCCCTGCTTGGGAAGACCGAGAGAGTTTACCTTATATTCGCGGTGTTGTTGAAGAGTCTTTACGATGTATATGCAATATTCGAAGTTTTCGAGATTTTCGATTAACACCTGCTGACCAGTTCAGGGATGCCGACAACTTTGAGCGCAGCGGTGCCCCACTCACTTTTAAAGGACGACTACTACAACAGCTACTTAATCCCCAAAGGCTCTTCGATGTTCATCAACGTCTGGACACTTAACAATAATGTGAAAGACAACCCTCGTGTCTTCGATCCTGCCCGCCACAATCCTGAAAGCACCGCACAGGAGAACTACGGCATTGATACAGATTCTAGCAAACGTCCTCATTTTACATTCGGCGCCGGCCGCCGGGTGTGCCCAGGTTTCCACATCGCTGAGCGAGGCTTGTTCATCGCCATCTCTAGACTTCTATGGGCTTTCAGTTTCTCCCGGAAGCTTGATAACGCTGGAAACATTATTCCGATTGACCGGGATGCAGTGACCCCTGGTTTCATTGTCCGACCGGTACCATATCCGTGAGTTCCTTGCCTCATTAAATAAGATGCTTTAAGGAAAAGTTAATGCGTGTATAGGGCCGTTATTAAGCCCCGTGATCAAGGCAGTGCAAAGATCATTCGTGAGACCTGGAAAGAGGCGCAGAATTCACTTGATGCGGACGGAAATTTCACGGAAGAGTTTTTCGAGAGAGTTTTTGTTTCCAAGACAAAGAATCCCTAATGAATTAGAGTCACTGAAAGGCAGCCACCATTAATATTGCAGTAGCGTAGGTAAGGATGCGATGGACTTGTGTGTACAATGAATTTTGGTAAGACGTATACCCTGTTGAGAGTCAGCCTACTGGTGGCGGGGCCCAGCCCCAGCCTCATGGATAGAATCTGTAAATCAAGTACAGACCATACATTTCAACACATTCATTCCTTTGGAAAGATAATTACTAAGCAACATTAGTAATTGATGCTAAAGATTATTCATTATTTAAGAGCTACGATTATGCTGGATTTTATTCTTGGCTTGTAGCGGAGTTGATTGAATTACGTCCAATCCCTAACTGAGGACATTTAATTTTTTATTTTTTTTAAAAAAAATAGCAAATGACTCCTAGCAAAAATGTATTCAAAATCTTTCTAATAGCCTATTCAGGCTTGATATGGAGTTTTCCTCTAACAAATTTCTGGTACCTAGCATACCAAGCCTCCGATACGTGCAATATGTCATCCGGCCTTTGTCATCTTCCCACCGATACACGCTGTCTACAAACATATTGTTAGGCCACGATGGTAACTGTGCTACCGCAATTGCCTCTCCTTTTAAGAAATACCTCTCGCCCTTATTATCTTCTAACTCAATCTCCTGTTTAATCGCTGAATGCAGTTCTGGATGATACTCAAGTACCTTCCTATGCACACGCACCACATTTCGTACTTCAGTGCCACCCCGCACGAGCCATGAGAAATGGTGTGAGGGCTTGCTCTTGACATACTGGAATACGCCTTCCCAGTCCGGTTTGTTCTTCTGATAATCCTCGATGCCAACCTGGTTGAAGCAAAAGTCCTTCCCAAAGCACACTGGGGACCAACCGATCGGCGGGAATGTGACCTCGTCCTCTGTGCGCACCTGGCCCCACGACCTGTCGCGCGCGGGATAGCAGTCGATCTTATAGTGCTTCCAATTCAAAACCAGGTCGCCAACGCAGTGCATGAGCTGCTCGAGTCCGCCAGGCTTCTGGCCTTCCTGCCTGTCGCGGTATTCACCTGCCATGACGTGCCCGCGCGGTAGGGCTGGGCACATGCCGGTTTGCATTATGTCGAAGTGCGTGGATTCGTCTTTGCTTTTGTAAATTATGCGCATTTTGTGGCCGGGCTCGATGAAGTCGAAGGAGAGTCCATTGTCAGTTTCAAGCAGAGTGCCAGTGACTTTAGGCCAAGGAATCGTGTTCACAATGTTGCTATGCTCGCAATCTAATGGACGTAGGTTGTTCATGCCTTGGAAGATTAAGACACCCGCTAGGCACAGTTTAAAATGTGGTTGAGCCCGAACGTAAATAAAGCAACCGATATTCTCTTCTGGAATACACCAGCCGAAGTAATGGGTATGAATGGTGTGGGTGTGCCATGTCTGGCCTTCTTCAGGGAGGGGAAGCTAGTAATCAGTTTCTGGAGGGACGTATTGTTTAGTCATTTTGTTCGTTTATGAGGTTCAGCCTTCTTTCAAGGGTATATTTGAGTAATTTTTGAGAATATCTGAGAATATAATGGGGGGATAGAGGTCTTTATTTTGTAGCTCGATAAAACGACGATGTATAAGTTGGGAAAGAGACAGGCCGAGCCCGGGCATCGGTGGCAGATAGGAGGACAACGAAACTTACTCCGGAAGTTTCGTTAAAGGTTTTAATTGTTCGTAATCACTAATAACCATACCTTGTGGAAGCCATAGCTGCTTACAACAAGGCCGAAACCGTGACCTACGATACGTAATGGTCGAGCAAGGCTTCGCGCCCACTTTCATGCAAATGGCTCTGAATCTTGCAGCCTCGGATTCAAAAGTCGCTAAGAAAGTGACTAAGGCACCACAACTTAAGAGAAGCGGGCTCATTGGTGGTGATGTCTTTGGAGATGACTACAATTCTCACCAAGGGAGGACTGTGCTTGAGGGCATATGCACAGTGTAGTTTACGGCAAAGGCTCTTATGTATTTCTTATTTTCAGCGCCTAGTAAATACTAATCGTAAAGTGCCTTGTTGTGTTATGTCAGACTCGTGCCCTTTTATCATCTGCTATTCCTTCATGCATTAACTAAACGCTGCCGATACATAGGTTTTGATACTTTAGTAAACTTATCAGCCTCTGAATTACTGACCGCTACATACCCAATCCCACATTATTTGCGCGGGATTGATATCATTATCGCAGCATTTCTCATAGGTATATGTAATTATGACTGAGTCTGAATCTGCCTTTGAGCAAGAACTTACTCGCGTTACTGTAGACCTTATTGTTACTGGCTAGCTTTTGAGGTGGCAAAGTAATACTTCTGTCATATCACATAATTGGCTGAAGGGTAGCTAGTAATCTACTGTGATGGTTAGACCAGGCATGGTATGACAACAAGTAACATCTTGAATAGCTAAATGAGACCATGCTTTCCATCCGTTCACTATACCCAATATGACCGGGCTAACTAGACATAGATTTATGAGGCATTCATTTTCCACGGGCATCAGTACTGTAAGATACTAAGAAACAGAAATACTCCCATATTCGCATCTCATCAATAATCGGCTAATTCCACAGATTAAAGCAAGCACTGATCCTGAACGCTCCAATCTCTTACTCTTAGCAGTAGAGCTCACTAAGAGACTATATGCTGCCAGAAGGGAAAATTATATGGTCATTGTCATAATAGAATAAGTTAACCCAGTACCCCAAGTACATACATGCTACTTAATGCGTTTCTATGATACCAAGTACCGCTTTAGATTTTATGTTTGGTTCGCGACCAGCTCAAGCCATCCTTTTGCGCCTGCGCCCATAACTCCTCAACGATGCGAGCATGTTTAGGGCTCCGTGGCTCAAAATGGCAAGGAAACTTCTTGGGGATACATAAGAAGCCATCCTCAGTGTCTCCGGGAGGCGTTATCGGCTTACCGTCAGGTCCAATGGACTTTTTGATATTGAAAGCCCATAGCGTTCGTGCCATGTTGATAAATAGTGAGTTTTGAGCAACGTGAACACCAGAGCATACTCTACGACCAGCACCGTAGGTGTAGTGGTCACGCGCTTCAGCTTTGGCAGCGTTTAGAGCTTCGGCAGTAGAAGGTGGGTCATTGAGATAGCGGGCAGGTTCAAAAGTTGGCGGATCTTTGTGATACTTCTTGTCAAAGTGAATAGCCCTAAACCAGTCGTTAGCCATTGTATGTCCAAATGTGTGTGTAAACGAATTTAGACTTACCACCAATTAAGTACAACGACTGATCCTTTCGGAATAAAATATCCCTCATACCAATCATCTTCGGACGTGGAGTGGCTCGTGCCGATTTTGGTGATAGGTCGCCAGCGAAGTGTCTCTTTAGCCATAGCTCTGATGTAAGGTAATTTCGGCTCATCTTCGAAGGTAGGTAAACGATCAGGTCCAGCTACACGATCCAATTCTTCCTGCGCAGTTCCAACAACGTTTGGATATAATAGGCATGCTAAAAGCCAACTGTTGATCGCTGTTGAGGTTGACTCGCTTTCAGCCTCAACAAGTGTACCAGCAGCGTATGCAGCACCTTCCTCGTCAATACCATTCCTCTCCGGATCGCCCTCGTAAAAATCCCTGACGAAGCAATCGGGCCCAGTCCCGTCCTTAATCTTTTCGATAAGTTCTCGGTAAAGTTCAAGATAAACTGCAGAGTCGTGCGCATGCCATTCACGGCCAATATCCCACCAATTCTGCACCACCCAAGAAGGAAGCTCTGTAAGTGAGGGGAAAGCGTCTACAAGCCATGCCCCAGGCTCGGCCATAAGGGTGAAATGCTCAAGAACACTGAATATCTTTTTAAAAGTTGGGTCGTTGAAGTCTTTAACTCGCCGATCATACGTGATGAACATTATGAGACTTGAGGAATATCTCCTGTTGATATCATAGAAATCTTCGTCGTTCTTGGCGTGAAGAAGCTCGTATAGCACCTGCTTGGACTCGAAATCTTGTACTGGAGTGTAAGATGACGAGGTCTTGAGGTTCAGTGCCGCATGGCTAATTCTGCGAACACTACGCCAACTCTCGCCATATGGCATAAAGAACTGGCGACGTCGATTCGAGACTGCATCAAAGGCCATGGGCATATACGGTCTGTCAGAGTACTTCGAACCTCTCTTGTCCATCAATTCTTTAACAACAACGGGAGTATTGAGGAAGACGAAATGAGTACCACCAATCTTTGCGTAAGAAATTTCGCCATACTTTTCTGCCCACTCACGAGTTATGTCAGGCACTTTATTTGAATCGGCAAATGCAAGAAGGTTTCCAATAAACGGCAGACCTGTAGGCCCTGAAGGTAAATGTCCGAGCCGGCTGTCGTACGTCAGAAATTTATATACGCCAATTAGGACCTATTGATATATGTTAAAGGTACGTAATTTAGAAATACAACGAGGCCTACTTACCGCAGATAAAACGGCAAAGGAGGCGATATAGCCTCCAGGAACCTGGAATCTCCCTCGGAGCGAGTTGTCGACAAAGTCGAGAAAGGTCATCTTTAGATTACAGCGTTCAACTGTGTACCTTTGATGACTATGTCTCGATGTCAAAATGAACAACCTTCCGTAGGGCTAAATTCCAAAACGAATACAACAATTGAAAGAAGCACGGACTCCATCAACATCCGCTCGTAGAGTAACCAGAGTCCTATCGCATCAATACCTCCGGGCCTCCGAGTACTAAAAGTGGGACTCTTCGGTGGACTAGGAGGTGATGCAGCCTCAAGCGCCGGAGAGCGGGATTTCCAGACGACGAACCGGTCCGATGATCCTAGCACTATACGGCGCAGCAGTTACAAGTCCGGTTCTACCTTTTATGGTGAGCTGATCCAAAGTTCGAGTGACCGGAGGGGAGGGGCAACATAGCAGGGGCACCGACATGTCGAGCTTCAAAGACGGGGTGGGCATCTCGAAGCTCCTGTTGATTGAATCTAGTAAAGGTGTACGCTAAACCGAGGCGCAGAAAACATTGACAACCATTTCGGAGCTCCATAAAGATGTCCCCGGAGCCCCAAACGGGGTGCGTGCATCGCGTGCAGAAGAAGCAAACTAGCCAAGACACTGACTAATCCTCAACACTCTAGGACCACGATCTTATCTCAGTAAGCGACTCAGACGGCAAGGG
>KV748697.1:0-16353 GCA_001692915.1 Glonium stellatum | reverse complement strand
CACGCCGCTCCAGTCCAAATAGATCACTGATCCATTAACATCCTCAAAGTGCTGATGTCACCAGTTTCCGCCGCATAGGATAGTGCTGTCCTTAAATCCTGGTCTTTGTGATTCGGCTCAACACCTAACTCAAGCAGAGCAAGTACTAGCTCAGCCCATCCATGCATTGTGGCAGTTAAAATGGTGTCCCCCTTTTCTGTACTCGCAAGCCTGGGGGCCGAGTGAGCTAGGTGATATAAGGCTGAAGTTCAGTCGCCACGTCGCAACGCTATGTTCATATTACTAAATGAATCGACTAGAATGGAATTGATGTTTAGGGAATTCCAACGTTGAATTCCGGTGATAAGTGCAACCTGATTTGTGATAATACAATAGCGAAATATTGTGTCGGATATGGAGCTCGATCTGCGCCGTTCTTCGTCAATCAGCCATTTCATACCCGAACAGACAAAGTCTTCGGGTTGACTAGCATAAACATTTCGATTGAGAAACGCGAACCAGTATAGCTCACCGAGGGCAGTGGCAAATTGTTCAGCAAGGGTTTTTGTAAAAGTTTCCTGCTTACTCTGGCCTTCGTTGGTAGCCTCCACCTTAGAAGATAGAAATTGAATGCAAACTTCCCGTGCCCATTTAAGCACCATTTCAGCCTGCTTCCACCCTCCGCGCGTACGATGTTGCCTCGCGTTATTCTTTGCTGCTACTGAGGCACCCTTTGCGAGAGGCGATTTAAATTGGGATATTATTGAAGGTAAGACGCATAACATCGCGTCGCCCTTTGAACCCAGCTGCGTCTCGGTAAACACTTCCACGATCTCGGATACCAGGCTGTTTGCTAAACGGAAATTCCGATATTCTTTTTGGATTTCTATGCTACCAATATCTTCTACAAGGCCAATGATACTCTTGAAAAAAGATGCAAACACTTCTTGGACGCACAGTGAGAGGGGAGAGCATTTGGTGGGCACTGCCCAAACCCGGTACTCTCTCGGTTTAGGGAAAGCTAGGCTCTGTTTTTTCTTCATGCCAACCAAAGAGGCGGAACATGTTTTCCAACCTGAATTTCCGAGGCAGCTTACTTGCCAATGGTCTCTGGATCTTTCTGAGTTTCTGTGTTTTACTTGAATCAGGAGACTCTTGCGTTCAAGTTCCCTAAGTAGCTCGCTTGACAACGGTTTAGAGAGCTCCTCGAGTTCCCACATAGTGCTTGGATCACTAAAACCGTCGGATCTAAGTAGAAGTGGAGTCTCCAACAAGCCGGAGATCTCACTGTTGAGCCACAGCCTTAGGATTGCCTCTGCCGCACTTCGATCGCTTGAAACAATCCTTCGCGCTGGAACCTCAGCTGCTCTGGAAATGGTGAGGTAGCCATGCGGATCTCCTGTTTCAACGGCGGGGTCAGACTTTAATGACTATATCCACAACCCTAGAAGCGCCTCCAGCTCTTGTCTGTCTTGGAGCTTCCAAAGATTTCCTGGACTATCTGAATCGGCTGAATCGTGAGTTAAGTGTAGGTATAGGGTTTGCTTCTTGAGCTTGGTGCCATCCTTGACTTGTTCAAAAGAAAGGGACTGATTATGTAGCAAAATCTTGGAGGAGATGGTGGAATTGATTCGCCAGAGTATAGACTTAGCATTCTTCCACTCCTTTTTGATTCGAGGGGCCTGTGAGAATATCGCGTTAGCGGTGGGTTCGATGGCTATAGCGAGCTGCTCCGCCTTGTGTCGAACCTCCACCATTTCAACCTTGAAACTCCTTGTTGCAGAAGTAGGTTTTTCTTGAGTGGCAGATGACTCTGTAAGCTGTGCAAGACGGCTTCGATAGGCCAATAATTTGCCACTAGCATTGGAGCCTTTTGGAAAAAGTGATGATTCAAATCTGATTCTGTCCATCGGCTCTGATACACCACAAAATCTCCAGAAATAGCGGTGATCAAGAGTAGATGATGAACAATCCAAGTCACTTTGGATGTCTTTTTCGCCAATGCGGAGCGCTAGCCAGTCAAGTTCATGCCCAATAACCTCGTCCGGGCAGTGAGCGAGGGGGTTGTCTTCTATTTTTAAGCGCTGCATACGGAGCGCCGCTCGTGCGGCACTCATCACAATTATCGCTCCAAGCTGAGCTACACAGATTGCGGAGTGTATGCCTCGTAAGCTAACGAACTGAAAAACAAAGCCAGAAACGCTGATGCCGACGGTCGCCCAAACGGCAAGCTCCGGGTTCTGTGACCGGCTCTTCCATGGAGTCGTATATTCTTGTAAAGGGTCTTTGCAATCACTGTAAGAGAAGGCGTCAAAGGTCTGATCCCCAAGGACTTGCCCTCCTGGCTGTATCCAATACATGGATGAACGCGGTGATTCATTACTCTTTCTCTGTAAAACACCTGTTCCTTGGTGCTCTAAACTACAAGGAATGCGTAAAGGAAAATTCCCAGGCACACAAGAAGAGTCCCGATTATTGTCAGGGGACATGCATACGATTCTGGAAGTTTATCGGCTTTCTCCCATCGGAGGTAGTAAGTGACAATGGCAGCAAAAACCAAAACGCCGGTCTGCAAGATCAAGCCAAGTGCTGCTATTGCCTAGAAAACGACCGAGGATTTCTTCTTTATCCAAATATTGAGAGAAAGATTCGGAGCGAACATCTCTGTTGCCGGCCCCGTCTCATCTGCACTGGAGGCTTTCTTCCATTCCGTCTTGCCTTTTAGAGTATTGATGTACTCTTGAAATGTGTATATTCTAGCACGTTCACCAGAATCATATTCTTTAAGGGCCAAATCGGGATGATCGTGTACAATCTCCAGAATCTTTGGGCGACCGAAAACTCGCGCGATTCCACCGTTGTTGTAAAGTTCACATACATCTCGTCTTGTGGATGAGCATAACTCAGCCTCTGCGTTCCCTCCTCCCTATTGCGCTCTACTAATAAAAGCGCGCAATGACGGACTGATACAATATTATAGGAAACGACGATCGTATAAGATTACGTACATAGATTAGTCTGGCAGGTATATATATACCTGCCGTAGAGCCTCAATAATAGAATCATCTTCCTCTCAACAATCAAATCTGCACCACGGACTTCCGCATACTCGAATTGCTGAGACGATTGCGGTCAAAATACCTACGGGCGCCATTGCGAAAATGAAATAGTCAAGCAAAGTGATACTCTCGCTGAGACACTGCTTTGTAATTTGTTCGCCAAAGAGCGACAAAAGTGTTGCAAGGTCGGTCGCGAGGTTGTTGGAGAAGTCATCCCAACCATCCGCACGGACGCCTAGAAGGCTGAGAACTGTGGGGAAATAGACCAATAAGAACATGTTCAACAGGTGCATAGAACAATCTTGAGGCCTGTAAAGCACTAAGAATATTAGCTCGAAGAATTTCGGAGGGCAATTATGTTGTAATATAATAACGCTACGGCATCTGGCGTAATAGCGGCGGCTTAAGTTTTACGCCTTGCGCACATTGTGCGCCATCTCGAGTTGACACGTCAGTCTCATATGCAAGGCTCTATTGCTAATCAGCCGCATGAGTCCCAAGCCAGAGGGTGAAATACTTCCTACCGCGCATTTGCCTGGATTGTCTATATCAAGTCGCGTGCCAGTATAGATGTAGATATGCTGAATGGATGTAATACATTAATTAGATATAGGGGTCTAGACTTAATTTGAAGGGCTGTACGGACATTAGTTAGCGGATATTGATTACTTCCCTTAAGTAGGGAAGAGCGAAGTTGTATTAGAGTTAGTATAAGGCTTCGTTAGGGATGCTGGTGCTGGTCATAAGAAGGTGCTAAATTGGGACTAGGCCGAGAGCGTGTGAAACTCGAAGCCTCATAAACCCATTCTGTGGAAAGTGGAGGAGACTGCGCCTTATCCCTCATAGATTTTCTACGCTAAGTCTGAGAGCTTTATAAGCGCTTTGGTTATGGGTAACAAAGCTGTAATCAAAAGCTTCCAAGCCCTTCGTAGAAGAAATTTTGTTGAACTTCTACGGGTGTGTATTGGGCGGTATACGGGTGATAACCCTTCGGCTACTAACTAATTGTTCTTTCCATGGAGGGTCTGATTTGTAAGACACCATTATGATGATAATATTGCGACCTCATATTACTAGTTTTCATACTAGTAGCAGCGTCTCTTTATTTATCAAGGCGTGTTTTTTAAATGCTTTAGTTTAAGACTAGGTCCTTCTTCGTATCGTGAGCACGTGCGGCATTATCAGAAGCGGAAAACTACATCTGTATATTACTTTATAGTCGAAAATATTCTTACCCAGTTGTCGGAGCTCTCAAGACCTCTGTAATACCATCTCTGAATAAGCCTAATGCGTAGAGCTTATGAAACGTAAAGACAAATTGCGGAAAGGGAGCCTGGTTTCTCGATAGGTTACAACAACTTGTCGAATAGGAAGTAACCACACCTGCATCCCCTCCCTTGTCTGCCGCCATTTTCGTGTTGTGGGTGACTTCGAATCGATGGAAGCCAGCGAAACTCTTCCGGTCGTCTCCGAAGCCGATTTCGATGTAACTCACCACGTTTGGTGCTGCGGATGCTAGATAATCAACGGGTGAGGCTCTGGGCTTCAGATTTATATCTAGCACCATGAAATTTCCGCCAAAGAGCATGGAGTGCTTCGTGGGTAAGGTCGTCCCTGAGAGTTGTGATAATGACGAGATAGTAGTATTATGGGATTTTATAGCTACGTGATAGGTTAGTGGTATCAACGGTTAAGCAATTCATAAAGCTAGGTTTGTGGCCTGTAGAAGCACATACCCGAAAACCCCACCGGCACCAGCTTCATGCCAAACATACTCAAGCCCGCTAGGAGATGCCGCTCTGGGGTGAAAATCCATCCGCTAAAAAAGCCTTTTGTGAACCTGGCAAGTATTTCTTCATCTGAAATATTACTGACTTCGGTTCTCGAAAGATGAATAGTCCGTGTGTCGGTTATAGTAATGTGATGTCTTGGATTGACAATGTCGATGGAATGAAAAGGGAAGGACGAGGATGGGGAGAAGATTGATTCTGAGATCTGGATTTTGCTGGTCAAAGACGCTGGTAAGGGGTGGTTACGGAAGTATGTTTTGACAAGGAGAACGCTGCTGGGAAGGAGGAAGGAGGTGAGGAGGAGAGTGTGGGAGATGGAAAGTGACGGAAGGAAAGGCATAGAGTCAAAAGCAGAACCAATCAGCAAAGCAATTTTATTGGGATGGAGGAGCTAGAGCCACAGCCGTGAGAAACAAGGGAATACATATATATATAGCGCGTGTTGCAAAAGCGGAGTTCCACAACAAGGCTGATGATTGAGTCACTCTGCTCATTTCTTAGGTCAGCCATCCGCTTCTATCCGGAAATACATGGCCAAATGGTTATATTGGCAATAAAGTGGTAGAGGATGAGATAAAGCCTCAATGTTTGAAGATGTACATTCATTCAGCTTTGCCGCCTAGTAAGATGTATCATGGTTCTAAGTGATGCGACAAGCGGAGTTTCAGCCCTGTCGGTTACCCGGATCTTCTTCTTGGGTGTAAAACAGTAAAGACTTGGCGAGCGGACTTCCCTTCTCATTTTGGTTGGCACACCCTCCAAAATATTGCAAAGAGTTTTAATGAATTGGATGTATTTCGAAGGCCGCCAGAATGTAAATCTGTGTAGTTTCCCGCGTAGTTCGAGGGCTTCAGTGCCTTGGGCAAAAGCAAAAGCCAACGTTCTTCGGCGATTGAATGCCAGGAACAAGAGGGGCGCGGACGCACGGACTTCATCGGATCAGCCTCGGGCAGATAAATTATTGATGAGCTTTTTCCAATATGGATGGCACCTAGGTACTACCCGAAGCTTCACACAAGGTTCCCCACAATCGCTCAGCTTGAGCCAGTCAATCCATTCGGATAAGGCGCAAATCGTCGTAATTTTACATAAGCCGCAGAATTTGGAAGATGCTTAGGAATCCAGATGGATTCTGTCCCTCGTTACCAAATTTCACGTCTGGTTTCGTCAGCCAACGTCATTCATGTAAAAAGTTATTTGTATGCCATCAATCCACGTAGAATCCATCCAATTCGCTCCCTAAAATTCTTCACTTTACACAATCTTGCCTCTAGTACGTGACATATTTGAGAATACTACGACGCCATGGCTCCTCAAACAACGCAGCAGTGGACGATCGAAGGACAATCAGGTTTTGATTCGCTCGTATTTCATGAGAGCGTACCCATTCCGAAGCTTGGAGATAGAGATGTCCTAGTCAAAAGTATCCCTTTAATTGCTATGGGAAGCTTGCTTTTGGGTATAGTTCTAATAGTTGTTAGTTCATGCTGCGTCTCTCAACTATAGGGATCTTATCATTCCAAAGGTGTGTGGACTAAAGTCTCTCTGTAGTAGTGACTGTCCTGATGAAAGGCAGGGACAATACCCTTTCGCCCAACGTGACGGTGTTGTACCGGGATCCGATGGTGCAGGTACCGTCGAAGCTGTCGGTTCGCACGTAAATCGCTTCAAAGTTGGCGACAAGGTCGCGACACTCTTCAACCAGGGCCACATCGCTGGATCATTAGATCAACAAACAGTTCGCACTGGCCTTGGTGGCGCTGTTGACGGAACCATCCGACAATATGGTGTCTTCGACGAGCAGGGTCTCGTTCATATGCCATCAAATCTAAACTTTCTTGAGGCTAGCACTCTGAGCTGTGCAGCCTTGACTGCCTGGAATGCACTGTACGGGCTTGAGAGTAAGGCATTGAAACCCGGCGATGTTGTACTGACCCAGGGGACTGGAGGTGTTAGCATTTTCGCTCTCCAGGTAAGCCAGTCCAAGAGCATATACCATAACGGAGCAGGGACGCTAATAAGTCGTTGAATTTTAGTTCGCCAAAGCAGCCGGGGCAACGGTTATTGCGACCACGTCATCCGCTGACAAGGCTAATACTCTTAAGAAGCTCGGCGCCGATCATGTCATTAACTACAAGGAGGAGCCTAATTGGGGCGAGAAGGCGAAGAGTCTGACGCCTGGGCAATGCGGCGTAACGCATATTATAGAAGTCGGAGGCCCTACAACAATAGCCCAATCCCTTAAGGCGATCCAGATTGATGGAGTAATCTCCATCATTGGATTCATCGGAGGGACGACTAAGGACCAGCCGACGTTCTTGGATTGCTTGGTACTCCTCATGATCCTATTCGTGGGATAGCCGCTAACCGTATGACAGGTGAACATATGCACTGTGCGCGGCCTTCTTGTTGGTTCGAGGCTACAGTTCGAGCAAATGAATAGAGCCATTGAAGTCAACGATATTCATCCGGTAGTCGACGGAAAGGTGTTTGACTTTTCCCAGACGAAGGAAGCCTACCAGTATATGTGGGATCAGAAGCACTTTGGGAAGTTGTGTATTAAGATCGCGTAAATTGAGAAGCAGGACAGAATGCCCAGATGGCCGGCTTGTAAGGCTGGATTGGTTGCATCGAATCGGATCAGGATTGAAGCAGCTGAGATTGGGTTTGCAACATTTAAAGTTTCATGCCGCGTGGCTAAATAAACTATGTGTGAGATTTCGCGTTGTGGCTTATTACACTGCACTGCATATAAACCGGGGTTCGGCAGATTTGCGGACCAAGAGATGCCATTCTTAAACTCTCAATATTAAATAGATGTATGTGTTGTTATAGGCGATAAGCCTCGCTTTAGCCTTCGCCCTAGTCTTCGCCTCCGTCTTCGCCTTCGTCTTCGCCTTCCCTATCGTCATACTTCATGTACTTGGCCACCATTTCGTCTTTTTAATGTAAGGGTTGTAGGGATGGCTTTCTATTCTGGTCTAGCCGAGCAAGAGGCGTTCCGCGATGGCGTTTTCTTAGCTGTCAGCTTGGTCGGACTTTATAGGTGGCTTGATCTAACCCCTGGTCCAATCTTTGGGCGGTCTCGCCATTTCGCAGCAGGCGCCCAGCGCAAAGCTCTTAGGTGTCCTACGATAGGTCTCTTCTACGGTCTCCTGATGCCACACCGCAATTGTGGAGATTCATTATGCAGTATTCCCATTTTGATCTTGTCGCGTGCAGAGCCGGTACCTCCGTTCGTGCAGTCTAATCTCCCTGGCTTCTCCGTATAGAGCCCTGTACTTTGTTCCCTAAGCTGACATCAACTAGTCTAGGCCCCCAGCGCCATCAGCTTCCTTCGCTTCGGTCTTGTACATCGTGGCACAGAGCCATGATCGCCAGGGCTGTGCAGGACCGTCATAGACTACCCTGCGGGCGAATCTCGTGTGGTCATACCAGTTGTATCTCCAAAAATAATCCGTCCTACTTCTCCCACGGGTTTCACAACACGGACTGATAATACCTCACCATGGCCTCTCGAAGCTCTAGATCGTCCTATCGAGACTCGCCGAACATCTCTTCAGAAAATCTACCCGAGCGGTACGATCCGTTCGATCCCCCTCTTGATCCTGTCGAAATGCAAAACTTCTCGACACCCCCAAGGGAACCCGCAGGGTCAGGCGAGGGGCCCCAAGAACCTCAAGCAGGTCTTTCGCGATCGCGATCCGGGGCATCTTTCGTATCGTCTCTTACAGGAGAGAGTTCAAATAAAACTGGTTATGCAGCAATTCCTCCCGCGCATTATTCGATGAGTCGAATGCCACCTCGAAAATCCATCGCCAGTTCTGTGAACACATTCAGAACAGGCTTAACAGCCTCGAAAACAATGGACCCGGACACACAGGCGTTGGTAGAGCGGAGAGCGGGGGAAATTGCACACTGGAACATACACTGGGAAACACCTGCTGTTATAATAGTGCTTTTTGTGGCGGGCCTCATGGGTGCTATTGGACATCATCTCTTTTACACGCATTTGGACGGTAAACCAGCGGAGGATCAGCTCCAGAAGATTCGATACGGAACAGCATTAGCATTCTTCACGAAGTCTACACTCGTGGGGTCAGTTGTTATGAGTTACAGGCAGCGGATATGGCACACTTTCAGGAAAAAGGCTATGACAATCAGCGCGATTGATGGGCTATTTTCAGCCACCGAGAATCTGGCCGAGTTCAGGAAGTGGGAGATGCTTCGGAATGCGAAACTTGCGTCTTTCATGGCGGTAACCAGCTGGCTCATTCCTATTGCCGCCGTCTTGTCGCCGGCCTCTTTGACTTCAGAAATCAAAACATTGACAAACAATACTCACTGCCCAGAAGTCGCCAGTCTCAATTTCACGCATGAGTCTACTTTCAACTTTAGAAATGAGAGCAACTACCCAGGATCATCATTGATCTATTATAACAGCACAGACGTCAATGCAACGCAGCCGGGTTGGTTTGACTATTACGACCAGCCGTCAAAAAACGCGAGGCGGCTCACCATCACAAGCGCTTACCTCCAGAAACCAGTGCAGGACTCTAACGCAGCTGTCCAATCATGTGGCAACGGATGGAACTGTACTTATACCATAATGTTCGAGGGTCCTGGTTACGACTGTGAAGAGGTGGCCAATTCTACAAATCCGAATGATCAGGGATTGCTTGCAATGAATGCTCCATTCAACATGTCTTCTCTCGCGCCAGTAGGAACCTACATCTATTTGTCGAATGTTGATATAGCGGACTATACCGATCCGCAGACTCCCACCAACGATAATGGTGAGCCTGCTGAAGGACCACCTTATCCCGAGAACCTTGGTGTATTTTTAGCCGAGCCAATATTATGGATTGGCTACAGCATAAATACCACTAAACCGTATGATCCATCCTCGCCATATTACTCACGCTGGGGTGCGGTGCATGAATCGAAAGTGTTTAGATGTACGCATTACCAAACAAACTACACCCTGGTGCAGCGTTACCAAGATGGGATTCAGTCTTCAACGGTTACAAACCACACATTCATCTCTCCAATTGTCGATACGACCGTTAGCCCGAACCCTGCGAATGCGACCGATCTGATTATTGGCCCTAGCAGCAACTACGTACGCCCGACCACCGACGTGGGCAAGTATAAGTTGACCGCCTCCTACCATGCTATGGGATCTCTCGTCCGCAACTTCCTCCGTGGTACAATCAACCACGACTCCAAATATCCCGTTACCAAGTCCGACATCTCAGAGACCCGGCTGATCGACTCCCGCACATCCTATCCAGTTGAGGATCTAATGGCACGGCTGCAATCATTTTACGAAGACATGATCGTCACTTTACTTAGCGAGCCGCACCTCATCATCGCCTCATTCGATTCCGTCCCATGCGAGAAATCCCGGACCGTGAACGTTTTCGTCTACCACGCGGAAGGCCTCTGGATCGGCTACGCGATCGTTGTCGCAGTTACTTTTGTCTTTCTGATTGTGGGCGCCTGGTCGATTCACCAGAACGGCGTTGCGAGCGACACACAGTTTAGCCGCATCATGGTCACGACGCGCAACCCGACCATCGATCGGTTGAGTGTTGGGGCTTGTTTGGGCGGCGACCCGTTTCCGCCGGAGCTGATTAAGACGAAGCTGAAGTTCGGCGTTCTGCTGGAGGATGAGGAGCAGTTGAATGTTGCGAGTAGAGGAGAAGGGCCGCTTGGGAGAGTGGAGCACTGCACTTTTGGGACGGCTGGGGAGACGAAGGAGATTGTTAAATATGGGGTTTATGCGGGTTTGAAGAAGTGGAGAAGGGGTAAAGAAGAAAAGGCGTTGAGTGAGGAAGAGAAAGAGGGCCTCCTAACGAATCATGAACGATGAGCACCAAACCGTCTATACGAATTTCTTAGGACAGGGCCTCGGAACACTGTTTATATTCTGGTTGAGGCGCGGCTTGTTTGACTAATGACACTGCAACGCCACACGCATTTGGGGCGAGCCTTTGAAGGCTTTCGGAGCAAGCTATCGGCGATAATGACCAAAGGACTTTTGCTTAGTGCCAAAACTAAGCACGTATACAGTATTTTGGTTTCGGATTATCCTTCGGATCTAGCGAATACTCTTGGGAACTATTAAAAAGCCTCCAGAACCCATCTAAAGTTCATATTACATGGCGGCTGTTGAATGAGTTGTGGCTCAGTATATACGAAATCCTACATATTACGACATTTTGGGATGCTTAATGATAGTAATATAGAAAGGCGCATTGGGTCGAACCATACATTGACGTATTTTGGCGGAGAGTGTGGCGTATTTGGTATTTCGAATTGAATTTCTATCTAAGAATTTCATGTGTAGGAGTTCGTGTTTTCTTCAGTACTTATAGCATTTCTGGTTAGTCTCAAGAATATCCTCGAGTAAATCATTGTCACTACCGTCATTTAAAGCGGAGTTGACACTTAGCGATTCTGTCTATAGGATGAATATCTAAGTGTTTGTTTTATGACATTACTTCCTTCACATTGCATTCTTGCTTAAAGTCTCGCCTTCTCTTTCAAAATGCTTTCAACGAGCTTCTCGGCAGCTGCTGCAGAACCATAGCTTGACTGGTAGCCATAGCCGCCATGCCCGTAGTTGTGCACAACCCACACATTCGCAATCTTCTCCTTCTCAACTCTCGGTCCATCCTTCCGCATCGGTCTTAAACCGACACCGTGACGGATGATACTTAGGGCCTCAATACCCTTGCCCCCGGTTAACTGGGGGCAAAGGTCTACACACCGCTTCATAATCCGTAGCGCAAGGTTGGGGTCGGGTTGTGACTCCCAACTACCCTTCTGTAGGCAACCTCCAAGGATGGTGCCGCCGCCTGCTATGTCTTAGCAGGTGTGGCTGAACGGAGGGGCGAACGGGGAGTTAACGGGGTTAACAGAGGGTTAAATACCAACAGCGCGTTGCATAATATATGTCGCCTCGTCCGGGCCATCGTCGGTGCCAGATATCGTGCTCATGACTCCGGGATCATTCCTTACTATTACGATCTGGCCGCGGGCTGGGAAGACGGTGGGGTCTTCCACGCCGCCTAGCTTACCAGCGGAGAGACCGGTGCAATTGACCACGACGCCAGCCGGCTCGCCTGTGTGATGGAGCGAGGCGGCCTCAGCCACATGCGACACAATAGCACGCTTGATGATTACTCCGGCCTTGACGCATTGTCCGACTAGCCATGGGAGATAGATGGCTGTGTTGATACATACGGAAGTGAAAGCCGTTGCAGAGTCGATGCCTGGAGGAAGCTCGGAGGCGGGGAGAATACGAAACTGTGGAGTTTTGTGAGTAATTGGAAGAAGCTTGAGTATGTAGGCAGTGACTATAGTGACAATATTACTGGGGTAACAATGTGGGGTTTGTGATAGGGAGCTGCTGCCTAAGAGGTGTTGTATGAAAAAAGCAAAATACGTATTGAGAATACGAATACAGCGACACACGTTTGGTAAAATATCCCTAAACCACGCGTCTTTCTTGCACAGCTCATTCAACCACTCGCCAGTAGATGTATGCACATCCTTTTCACGCTTATAGATGAGGGTGTCCTGAAAATGAATCCCCGCCTCTGCCACTTCTGTACAGATGCGATGCAATTCGGGCCAGGTGTCACGCTCGAAGCGCTGCAGGTTGGTTCCGGGCACTCCGACAGGCAGGTAATTCGCGCCGGCCCAAGGAGAAGCGTATTCGATGTCATAGTCGCCCGGCATGTGCTTAGCGACGACAGTAACTTTGAAGTTCGCATGTTTGGACAACACAAGGGCGGTTGTGAGGCCCACCACGCCAGCGCTGCGAGAGTGCTTTAAATTTAGAAATGAGAGACGCAAAGCAAACTGGTGCGGAGGGCTGAGCGCGTAAATTGCTTGCTGCTTACCCGATCACTGTTATGTTTGCTGTAGTCATATTTTTCTGGATTAATAATAGGATTCTAAATAATGAAATCTCGTGATGCCGAATTTGGTGTTTTGGGAACTCGAGGTGATCTGGGTAGATGGCAGGGCCAGCTGGGGTGGCTCTGGGAAAACCGCAGTGACGGCCCGAGGGTTTTGGGTGGACGGAAACAGAATCTGGGCACGAGACTGCGCGAGGAGGCGATGGGATGGTTTAGTTTACCAAGTCACGCTGGAGAGGTTCGGCAGGGTGTTTAGCTTTTGGGCCTGGGTATTGTACCACAGGGTTGCTTGCTTGCTTGCTTGATGCGTGGCAGAAGGCATCCGGCTTATACAAAAGAGTCATATCTCTTGGTCTATCGGCATATCCGTTAGAGAACTCGCGGGGAACGGGAACCCGCTTTGGGACGAATGGTTTGCCAGGCTGGCTAGAGTTCACGCTTGAGTTGTTGCGAGGGCCGCAGGAAGCTCCAGTAGATATCTACGCAATCCTGACATAAAGAACCAAAAGAGCTGGGGTAGCCGTGTAAACTAACAACAGGAGCAAAGATAGGGGCACTATCGCGGTAGGAAAATTCTCTCTGCACCAGAGCAGCTTTGGCAGCGGACTGGGCGAATACGGACGAAACTCTGATGTGTCGTATTTTTCGTGCGCATTCGGCAAGTCTGGCGCTTAATCAGCGCATGGAACGGGAGTTCTGTATTTCGCCAGGCTCACCTTTTGCTTGGTGAAGCGTCATTCACCTTCAGGGCTTCAGGACAATAGCTATTGTTCGTCGCCTGATGGTGAAGAGCCAGCCTCCTCGATTTGTATCAAACCTCTCTTCCTCTTTTTCTCTCATGCAGACCTCTTTTTCCTCTACAAACTCTCTCCAAAAATCCCCCTCGCCAACCTTACATCCAACATGCGTTCCGAATCCGAGTTCCCCCTGCTGTCTGCGCTGGGCCTCTACGCCAGCGAGATTCGTGGTGATGGTAAGACCCTATCCACTCTAGCGATGACTTTCTACTAATATGCACCGCTTGCACAGGAAACTGCCTTTTCAATGCTCTATCCGACCAGCTGTACGGACACCAGAAGGAGCACCGCGAAATCCGTGCTAAAGTGATCGCGTACATGCGAGAGCACGCCTCATACTACAAACAATTCATCGACGTCCACCCCGGTGGTGGCACCCGCCGAAACCCGAAACGCAAGAATGCCGGCGCTTTCTCAACACCTGTCAGCTATTCTTCGCCTACTGCCGAAGAGATTGACCGGGTTTTTGAGAGCCATCTTGAGAGCATGGCCAAGGGAGGTACTTACGGCGATAATATGGAAATCACGGCCTTCAGTTCGGCCTTCGATGTCGATGTAAAGATCTATCAGCGAGATTTTGCATACATGGTGACCGGCAATGGCGGTGAGAGCAGCAATCGAGCAGTAGCTCACATCGCATATCATGTAAGTGGGAGCCTCAGGCTGACATGTTGGCCAATTCCTCAGTCATTGCGTCCGTGCTAATTTTTGCTATTATCACAGACATGGGAGCATTACTCGTCTATCCGCAACCTCGACGGGCCCCACTCCGGCCTTCCAAATGTCCGGGTCAAATCCCTCAGCCCGGCAGAAGAACAGCGTCAGCAGGAACAGTTGACCCGGACTCCATACACGCAGGATTGGATGCTTGATGTCGTATCAAAGTCACTCCCGTTCCTCGCTGATAAATCTACAATTCGAAAAGCTCTCGAAGAGTCAAAAGGCAATATTGACGCTGCTGTCTCAAAACTTCTTGACCGTGAGAGCTCTCAGTCTGCCCCAGAAAGCTCAAGCGTGGAGCGAGACCCTGATAGCGATGATGAAGCCATCTATGGTCCGAATAAGCGTCGTGATCGTCGTCTGAGTCGTGCTTCTAAAGATGCTATGAAGAAGAGCGAGCAGCGTCGCCGTGAGATTATGTCGAAGCTTGCTGTAAAAGATGACTCCCAAGAGTCTCTCACCGGCACCGACACTCACTCACCGGCTCCATCACAACCAGAACCTACACAAGTCATTGAAATACCCGATACAGACGAAGAGTGGCAGTCCAATCCGGTCAAGGGCGAAGACGCTCCCTCTGGGACGGAGGCAGGTCAGAAGATCCCAACTCGGGTTAAAATCAATTTCAATCAGGCTCCTCCAGAAGTGGCTGCCCGTAAGACCAAACAACGTCAGTCAGGCCCTCAACATCGCAAGGGTCCTACTGCACGCGAGAAAAAGGACATGAAGAAGCAAGCGCAGAAAGCGGCACGCAAAGAGCGGGCTCTGGCCGAGTCGAAAGGCAAAGCCACTGGTGAGAGTAGCAAAGACCTCCCAATCCTCACCAAGTCCAAGAAGCCCTCCCCTGGCCTCGATGCCGGGTTTAGAATCCTCTACATCTGAGGTGGCTGCTTAGCTCTCACTCCTGGATCTCTACTTTTCTCCTCTCATATATTCACGAGATCAACGGCCGATCATCTTCATAATTCGCTCATCTCAGCCCGGATCGATATACCCACACAAGCGCCTGCCGGGAGGCCTCTTGGATTTCACATTTCTCTTTCAGGTATCTTATAAGTATACAACAGCATTGTCATGATCATTAGCAAGCGTAGCATTGTGGTTGGCGTTTGTATGCATCATACACGTTTCATCCCTGGCGAAAACATCAGTCAGGTTGGCAGACTTTCAGATTTCATCACTTCAACTAGCATAGGCATATGTGGGGGTTCCATGATGGCGCTGAAGGGCTCGGGCCGTCATTGGGTTTTCTTATTGTCATGGTGGACTTGGACTTTCGCAACGACCAAAACTGGCGGCGGCGCGTTTGGCGTTATTGGCACCATTGGACCGGCGGATTGGCATGAGTGGTTGGCCACGACGGTATGGTGGCTGCTTGGACGAAAGGGTGGTATTTTAGAGGCATTTTGAACCTACGGGTTGCTGCCTTCTTGCATTACTTCTGTCATATCGCAGAGACAGATATGGTAAAGGATAGAGGCGATCAATGCGTTGCCTCATGTTTTGCATTTGCTTGGCCAGTTCCCATTTTTGAGCTTTAGAATTTGTGAATCCCCCTGAGCTTGTGGAACGTGACACGAAGTTATTTTCTCCTCTCGCTTCTGCCTGTGACTGTCTGTGCTTCTTCCCATGCTTTCTCCCATGCTTCTCCCATGCTGTCTCCCATCCAGAGTGAATCTTCCCAAAACGGACATTCGGCTCCTCGTCGGCAACACTCGACACCCTGTCGATCCTCGCAGTCGCATTGACTTTTGGCGTAGTTTTCCTAAATAGGACAACTACGATGCTCGTGACTTTTGGTGTAGTTTTCCTAAATGGGACAACCACGATGCTCGTGACTTTTCCGACCTTGCCTTGCATCAACCATACGCACACATACTGGCTTTACGATTGAAGCCACTTTCAAGCCGTTTAAGAAACACACTCTCTACAGCCAATGGGAAGGCCAGCAACAAGCAAAAAAGCAGCCTCATATACAGCCAAATCTATCCCTTTCCCAACCATTCCACTCATGCCTCATAACAAAAATACACGAATCAACCCACCTCCAACCCACCACAACACCCACCACCCACCA
>KV748696.1:0-16086 GCA_001692915.1 Glonium stellatum | reverse complement strand
GGGCAGGGGCCTGGAGGTGAGAACACCTCATAAAGTTGGTGTGATGACCAAGCATACAAACAGTACAAACACGTTCGTGCTGAGTGAGGGCTGTCGTACTCCATCAAATATCCTTAATCCGCCTCCCAATAACCCTCACAGGCTTTATGCGTACGCCTCTCCGTTTTATTCCCACAGTCACCTTGAAATAGTCCGTTAACAACGCTATATTGGCAACACGTCTAATAGGTATTGTAACGAGGTATTGGATACTGGACGCCCGGAACTGTCCAGTTTGGGGCACTTGGAACTAGGCCACGTGCTGGCAGAAGGCATCAGCTTCTGTGTAAGACACCCGAAGATGGCCTTACTTGGGGGCATTATAGCTGTTTTGGCTTTTGGCTCCAAGTATTACTGTTAAATGAAGACGGGGAAGGCTTGGTAATAGCCTTGTTTTTCGTGTTTTTCGTTGTAAAAATCGAGTGACGGCCTCGATCTTTATGTTTCTCGGTTGATAGTGATACCATTGATAACGCGTCAGGTGTTACTTCTACCTAGCTGCGGCTTTATCATTTAGGATTGAAATATATGTTCGCTACAGTCTCTTTGTCCGAGATACGAGCTGGGGAGGGGTAGCATGTGCCTTCAGCGGTCTTGGCTGTTGTAGCATTGCGACACCTGTCTATAGGGAGCCAATAGGTGGGAACCTATGTGCTTCACGAGGCAACTACCCAAGCAGCATCCGGTCAAAAGAAGAGAAGAGGCGCGTCATGCGAAGTTCAATCTACTAGCTAGAGAAAAACTCTACACCGGCTTATCGGTCGGACCATACGATTATTTTCACGCTCAAAACTTACCAGTTCGATACCTGCAGGATTCGAAATCAACAAGGGCCAATATCCGTGAAGATAGAGATTGATACAGATGTTGATACAAAAGTAGTAACCTCATGTCCGGAAAGATACGTTGTATTCGCCCATGTTGCATTCCTGTACTGAGATATAAGCGGGTCAATAATTGGGGGCAATATTGTAATCTCGTAAGGCTGGCCTGAATGCAGGTGTTGTTGGGTTTGCGAATGATCTCTGTGCCTAGCTCGAGGCCTGCTTCGATAATACTAGGTATACACGTGACCTTCTTGGCAAATCAAGAACTTCGGGATGAACTTCAACACCAAGCACAGCTTCCCCGAACACCCAGCAATTGCATCTTCGCCATCCTCTACACCACAATGAGCTCTCTTCGCATCGCTAGGGCAGCGTTCCGCGTGCGCCCCGCTGTTATCCGCGCCCCTGTCCAGCGACGAGGATATGCCGACGTCGCAGCGGACAAAATCAAACTCTCCTTGGCTCTGCCACATCAGGTACGCATCTTCTCTGGTCATGAATCTTGTGTCGAGGGCTTTAGATTGGGTGCATACATACCGCTTGCAGCTCAACTTGAAGCATTGGATGCTGACTGAGCCTGGTTACTAGTCTATCTATAAGTCCACCGATGTGTGCGTTTACCGTTCGACCGGCCGCCGGCCCCATTCTAGCCGTAACATCGTATACTAATTCGATCTTCGATACAGTGTGCAAGTGAATATTCCCGCCGAGTCTGGAGAGATGGGTGTCCTCGCCAATCACGTTCCTTCGATTGAACAACTGAAACCGGGTTTGGTGGAGATTATCGAAGAGAGTGGTGGCAGCAAGCATTTCTTCCGTATGCACCCTTTTCAATTTTGGTACCGGAGGAATGGTTTTATATAGCCTCGGAGTACTTGTGATAGCGCGTGGAGATTCGAGAAAGGCTGGATGTGCGATGGACTGCCAGCTTGGACGCCGGCAGAATCGGAGTGCGATACTATTACAAGGGCTGACACTGTTTCGCAGTATCTGGAGGCTTTGCTGTCGTTCAGCCAGGCTCACAGCTGAGCATCAACGCGGTTGAGGGATTCCCACTAGAGGACTTTAGTGCCGAGGTAAGTTTTTGCAATATACCACGAATCATCCGCTCAAAAAGGGTGCTGATGATATGATTTAGGCTGTTAAGAATCAGATCGCGGAGGCACAAAAGATTGCGAGCGGTAGTGGAAGCGAACAGGATATCGCTGAAGCAAAGATTGAGCTAGAGGTTTGTGATCAAACTTAACGACCACCCTGAATATTTTTAAAAATTAGCTAACAACACTGCATAGGTCTTGGAAAGCTTGCAGGCCGCCATGAAATAAATTGTATATAACTTTTTGTAGACCTGGAGGACCGGCGATGTATAGTATGAACGTTGCGAAGTGTGCTCTTTCCTGCTCGCCGAACTGAGAAAGCGAACCTTGGAATTGTGAACCCAAGTTAAAAAATTCCCATGTGGATAAGAACATCTTCTCATGCTTTATTTCTTCGTTCTTTGGATCCGAGTGCACTCCCATCCATAACCCTAACTTTTACATTCTTCTCATTCCTATATACATCTTAAAATTCCTTGCTCGATATCATTATTGGAATTATAGATTGTAAACCTGTTAGCGATCCATTAACTACTCATTTGACAGCAAGCTCTCATCTTATTCCTGCAATCGATAGATCGTTAGACTGTCTCTTATGCGTCGCGGCTACGATCAGCCTGTTTCATCATACGTTCCTCGATATTACAGCGGGAACATCGAGACAGGGAACCGGGGCACTACATCAACAGACCCTCGCGCTCCTCAACGTGGAGCCATCACCTCACGAATCCAGGCGTTTAGCTCAACCAATCCCCAGGCAGAGCCACAATCTTCCGATGTACGCAAGACGCAGGCCGGCAATAACACTGTTACAGCTCAACCAACTTCAACTTCATCGGTCACGACGGCAAGAGCTCCAGACAGCAGGCAATCACGGCCAGGAAAATATGAGAGCGGTCGGATCATCGAGGCACGGCAGGTTTCTTCGCAGAAGCCGCCAGCTGAGCGTCGACCATCTGCTCAGCCTCCTAATGGGCCAAGAATATCTGCAACACCAACAAATAGATCTTCATTGGCAGGAGCTGCTTCAGATGGAGGGCAGTCGCGATCAACATCAAGCCAGCCTAGTCAACCAGCGCCAACGAGACGCTCTTCACTTCTAAAACCGGCTCTCACTCCTCCGCAGGAACTTAGTGAACCGCAAGCAGCACCTCCGAGAGCGAAGTCTCCCGCTTACTTAGCCGGGAAAAACCCTTATGGCCGTTTTCTCGAGAGAGGCATATCGGCTACCCGTTCTCGAGCTGAACCAGAGATACAGCCAACCGATCCTCCTAGAGGTGCGCCTTCCATGGCGGGAAGTAGTATGGATAGTCGTCCTCGACAGACCGGCGCTTGGAAGGTTAGCACTCGGCCCGTGGCTGATGCTGACCGAGTTCAATCTCCGCCGCCTACTGCTCCGGTACCTGCAGCTATAGCCGCTAAGCCGGTCTCTGTCTCAGCTGCAAAGAATTTTTGGGAGACAAAAGCATCGGCGGCTCGAGCAGCCCCTCCTAAGCCGCCTGTAGGCTCTTCTAGCTCTATGATTCCGGTCGCTCAACCACCTGCCACGAACCCACCTGTCCTGCCTGAGGAAACCCAACGGACGGGTGATTCCGCTACAATTCGACGGTCCTCTCAGGATGATGAGACACGCCAAACTAGAATTACTAGTCCTGTGGCTGCGAGGCCACAATCTAGAAAGGAGTCTGTGGTAACTCTGCCGACGCCAAAACCGCCACCAGAAGCAGCTAAGCGGACTGATCCTTCTCAACGCTCGAGTCCTTTCATCCGACGGATAACCAAGTCAACAGATTCTCCTCGAACATCGGTTGTAGCTAACGAGAAGAAACTCATAGAAGAGGCTACTCAGTCTCCGGAGCCTGCACAACCTGCACCAAGGATCAGAGTGAGAGCGCCAAGTGATGCGAGGAAAGTAAGTCTAGAGAAAGTGCCTACTGTGCGTCGCAAGTCATCCAAACGACCGCCATCTATTATGGAACAACGCCCGCCTTCAGTTACGTCCCTTTCGTCAGGGGAGATTGACGCAAGCGCGACTTCACGTCGGAGATCAACAAACATATTTGAAGAACCGCCACATGTTGTAGATGCCTTTGGACCTCTCCGTAAAGGTCGTAGAAAATCAAGTCAGCCTACTGCACCTGATGAGATTGACTCACGTAGCATCAACAGACGTCGCTCAGATCAGAAAGAGGAGAGCCCTGCACCTATCGATGTTGTGAAGGAATCTCTGGAGAGGAGAAAGTCTGCTGCGCGCCTTCCACCGGAAGATGCCGGATCGCCCGCTGTTGTACGACGAGAATCAACCCGGAAATCAAATAGTGATGCTGGAACGATTGGACCTGTGGCTCCCACCCGAAGACAGTCTAGTCTAACTTCCCCGCGTGAAGATATTGATAGTGGCGTTCGAAGGCGACCAACTCGTAAAGCCTCGACTCGTCGAGCTTCAGAAGTGGATCAGACGGCTACCCAAGAACGTAGGAGATCCAGCTACCGCGGTCTATCTAAACAACCTGACCCCCACGCTGGACCTAGCAGACGAGCTACGGAGCGATCTGAGGTACCTAAAACGCAGTCAAGGAGATCCAGCAGGAGAGTTTCGCGAAGCAGCCCTCCCGAGGAGTCAAGACCGGATGATGCTGCTGCTCAGCGCGGTCGGACGGCTTCAGCTATAGGCTCTCGGCGAAGATCAACTAGGAAGTCGGAAATCGTTGCTGCCCCCCTTCCAATTGAAGATCCTGCCGAAACAATTGTTCGTGACTATGGAGAACCTTCTAGTGTTCTTGTTGAGTCAAAGACTACGAACGTCGACGATGAAGTTCCGAGGCGAAGTTCTACACAGGAAGGACAGACGAATGTAACCGCGGAAGTCGCGACCGAGATTGGTGATTTCGAATCGGATTTGGATGTGCCTGTACCAGATCATGTCGATTGGCGTGGTGCATATGGACGGCGAGTTACTAAGGATTTTGGATTTCCCGGAGCTCGCATAAAGTCTCGTAACTCCTTGGAATCGAAACTGACAGATCCTCAGGCGTCAGGGCCTTGGTTCAAACGAGCTTGTGGGCATTACTCACGACCTGCCGTTGAAGAGTCGCCCGATGAAGCTTCCTTGAAACTATGTGAAAACTGCCTTAAAGATGCGAGCAAGGGTGAAAATGACCGGAAAAGCGGCTTTACAAGAACTAAAGTGACTAATCAGGATACTGAGTTAACTCAAGTTGATGCTTCGCTGAATACTTTAAGTTCTAGCTCGCCTAAGGTGTCTCGCCGTGCGTCTTCACTACAGGATCAAGTACATTCTGCTACGGCTCCACCTGCGCCCCGTTCTGAAAGCTTTTCGGCAGGCAAGTGTAGCGACTCGCTCGCGATTGAGGCTGGACAAATGATCGACGCAATTATCACGGAACACGGTAGTACACTAGATACCGTCATCAACAACCTGAGCGGTAGCCATCCAGGGCTTGCGAAGTTACGTAGACTGTCGCAAGATCTTGTTGAGAGATGTCAGCAAAATGTTTGCTGTCTGCCTTGTCCCTACGTGCCGCCTAAAGCAGCTGAGAAGTTGAATGTGAAAAGCACAGGCCAGCTTGGACCCAATATCAATGATCCGCCAGCGATGCTGAGGGAGGTCACTAAATCTGTGCCCGATTTGATTAGCTTGGTGGAGTCGACTGCCGATGACTTAGGCGTAGATCTTGGTGAGAAGCCTGATAAGCACGACGAAGAGAAGTTTGAGAAAGCTCCAGTCGAGGGAGAGGCTGCGAAATCTGAGGATTACTCGGAGTCATCAACTTCTTCCTCGAGTTCCACCTCCGCTGAGACACAAACGGAACATCCTGAGGAACAGCCTGGTGAAGATCAGTGGATCAAAGAAACTCGGAGAGAATTGACTGAACTTTCAGAGGCTAGGAGTCAATTAATGGATGAACTCGACGTGATCTCGGAGAATATCGAAACTAAACTTCAAGATCGCCGTGTTTCAGAGCAAGACCTCGAAAGCCTTGAGAACATTCTGTCGAGAGCGGCCACCCAAGACCAGCGGCGTCTTCGAAATAAGTCAATTGATTCAGTGGTTGATGAAATTCCTCAAATTCGACAAGATCAGACTGGATCTAGCATGCTCTCCCGTGTTCTTTCCCAACCACGAACTAGATCGAGAAGGTCATCGGTTGTCACGGAAGGCATGGCGATGCATCTTGAAGATGTTGAGCAGGTACCTCTTGAGGAAATACAGCAATGGTTGCAGGTAGCCCAAGCTGAATTGCCAGCTGCTCTTGAAGCCATTACCACAGTTCTTGAACAGCTGCCAGCTGTAGTCTCTCCTCTACCATTAGAGGCTGAATATCCTGAAGAGGGGTATAACTCCCAGCGGAGACGTACCAGGGCTTATACAGAGCCAATTGTTGCTTTGGAGAACAGAATTGAAGCCCTGGAACGCCAACTGCAACCAGAAGAATATCTGCAGACCACTGAGCTAGCACCAGTGTCGGCTGAATTCTCACGATCCCGGCGGTCAACTCGGGGAGGGGAAGATGCAAGATGGTTTAGCAGGGCTCAGAGCGAGCCTCCAGTCGAAGTACCTTCAAGTCCAGAACGTCTTCGACGAGTTGCAAGCTCCATTTCGCTAGCATCGTCGCCATCACAACCTCCTTCTGAGGCCTTGGAAGATGAGGTTCAAGAAGAGTACATCGGGCCAGAAGGGATTGAACGGATGCCTACTGAACAGGAGCCCTCTCAAAGATCGCAGAAGCCAGTTTCTAGAGTTGTTGTACAGCCTAGGAGCGCGACGCCATCGCCATCTGTTTCACCCTCTGTATCAGATAGTGTGAGGGTCCTTGATGCGCCTGGAATACTGGACCTGGAGCCTGAGTCTCTTCAAGAACGAGAACCTGAGTTGGAGCCAGCCGAGCGTTCTCAAACTCGGCGTAAGAGTTCTTTGGTTTCTAGGAAGTCTACCGTAGAAGAAGCCCAAGAACTGACTGGAGGCTCGCCATCACCTTCAGCCTCATCGGAGTACTCCGAAGAGGAAATTGAACAAGGGCAGGGTGAGCTCCCTGCAGAGCTGGATTTTCCGGAGAAAATAACGACAAGGCAGCAGACTCTTAATGCCTCTCGGCGATCTACCTTACAGGTTTCTGGCTCTTCTCCCTCCTTGTCTCCCCAGTCCGAGGTAGGGGAAACTGAACCGGCGGCTGAGGAGGATGTCACATTTGCACCGGAACCTGAGAAGATTGAACGACAGCCGACTAGGCGAAGGACTTCATTCAGGCCAAGAACTCTAACAGAGCGAGTTATGGTCCAACGGAAAGAAAGCTCACCTTCTGTTTCTTCTTCCGTCTCTTCGGAACACAATGCATTAGATATCCGTGAACTATCGCCTGAACCAGAAATTGAACCGGAGCCAGAACCTGAAGTAATCAGGATAATGACTACAAGGCGGAAAACGTCTGTGGCATCGCGGAGGCCTACGATAGAAGTTATGGTAGATCATACTTCAACATCACCTTCGTCTTCTTTCGAAGAAATTCAGGAACCTGGGCAGGTGCTAGAAATAGAGACAGATGCTCCTGAAGTTGAGGCTGAAGAAGTAGTCTCATCACTGCCACCTGAAGAACCTTTTGAAGGCCCGGTACCCTCCCAAATATCCCGCACAGCCACTCGAGACGCGATTCGTAGGGCTACGGAAAGAGGTGAATCACCTCAAGTCGAGATATTTGACAGAGCAACTACTACGCCTCCAGTCTTCAAAGCCCGTCGCGATTCATATTTCCCTCTTGCTGAGGCTGTCACGGAGGCTCTAGCGCCATTTTCGCCAAGGGAGAAAACTCCCGAGTCTGATACTATTTCTCAAAAACCAACAACAGAGCACAGGGCTAGTATTCCTTCCAGACGGGAGACCGTAGTGGAAAATCTTGAATCGTCGTCATCTCCATCGACTTCTGCTCTAGAAACCCCTCCAGTCCCATCGTCAAGGAAATCAACTCTTACGCGACAAGAAACATTGCCTCGACAGGGGAGACTTTCAAAAACGAGTACTCGTGTGATGTCTCTTCCGTTCGAAGAGACTGTGGCACAGGAACCAGACGAATTTATCCGTTCAGAAACCCTTCCACGCGTAGAGACCTTCAAGCGAAGCCGCACAAAATCTTTACCTAGGGTAGAAACAATTCCAGCGGAAGAGCTCATGCCTGAAGAGGGACTTTTACGCATCGACACCGTTCCTCGGGCAGAAAAATTCTCCACAAAGCGCACGGGAACAATTTCTAGGGCAGGCACGATACCCTTGAAAGAAGAAGTTGTCTATGAAGACTCTCTTGCTCGTATAGATACTCCGCGCCGAGCGGAATCTTTCAAACGTACACGATCGCGAACTAAGACAATACCTAGAGAGGATTCTCTAAGGCGAAGGTCGATCCAGCCTGAGGAAGTCCCAATGCCGATGACTTCCTCTTCATCATTAGCATCGTCAGCTGTTAGTGAAAATTATGTTAAGGAAACGGAGCCGCTCGCACGTATAGAATCTCGGAGAAGCCCGCCCACCCCCCAGTTTACGTCTCCTGTAAAATCGCCGTCTCCTTCACCACCTCAATTGCCGCCTCCTCCTCCTAGGGTTAGACCTATCTCTCGCTGGCGAGCCGCTCCGGCTCGTCGACCTACTGCCAAAGACCCTTCTCCGCCTCTACCCTTGTCTCCGCCGCTGGATGTGGAGGAAAGCACGGAAGAGAGAAGACAAGAAACCTCGGAGCCAGTCGTCGAGGAGGCGATTGTGGAGCGACAGCCTACGCTGATTGATCGTGAGCCTACTATACTTGAGCGTCAGTCTGTCAGAATTGAAAGAATGCCGACTACTGTTGAGAGACAGCCGACAAGAGTTGAACGACGGACAACTGTGGTTGAAAGGCAGCCGAGTGTTATTGATAGGCAACCTACAATCCTAGAGAGGAGGCATACAGATATTGAGAGACGGCCTACGGTGGTTTCACGGCAGCCAACTATGTCAAGACGGTCCACATTTGTTGAACGGGAGCAGCCTCTGGATATGACAGCTGGTTTAGAGAGGCAACCCTGTGTGTCTTCAAGACGCCCTACTCAAACCGAGAGGCAATCCTCGACATTGGAGATGGTAAGGCAGCCAACCGCTGCAGACTCGATCAGTGGACCAATGCGACGAAAGAGCACCTTGGAGATAGAGCCGATCATGACGAAAGGAACACCAACCGAAAGGGAAATTGGTTTTGATGAGGACAGTGTTCAGCCCGTGAGGCAGCCGACTCGGCAGAGAACTCAGGTCGAGCAAGCGCCTGAAGAATTGGAGAGGCAGCCCACTGTAGTAGAAAGACAACCGACTCGACGGCTAACTGAGCTGGAAGAAGAGCCCCGGTTTCTTGAAAGGCAGCTGATACGAGAATCGATCACATTTGAAGACGAGCCTGAGGTTCTTAGGAGACAGCAAACAAGACAACCCTCTACGTTAGAAAGGCGGCTAATGAAGCGTCAAACTATCCAGGAGGAAGATACATCTACTCTTGAAAGGGAACCTACTAGGCAGCCTACTAGATTAGAGCGAGAACCGGCCCTCGTTGAAGAAGAACAGACTTTGTCTCCCGAGAGAGTGGAATCGGAAAGCGCTATATTAGTAGAATCAGAACCACCAGCTGTGACAAGGCGCACTACAACGAGACAACCCACAGGACTGGAGAGACAGCCGACATCACTACCCCTAGAATTAGAGTCAGGAGGTTCAAGTGATGCTAAATCGGAAGAGCTTGCTGTAATTAGGCGTGTCACCACCAGAAAACCTACAGTGGCGGAACGTGCGCCATCCAATGCTGAGAGAACAACCGAGATTCTTCTTACAGACTCAGATAGGTCTAGTTCTGTTGAATCTGAAGGGCCAGCTCTGATTCGGCGTGCAACATCGAAGTTGGTGATGGAGCCCTCTAGGCTAGAAGAGGTGCCAACAAGGCTTGAAAGGGAGCCGACGCTTCCTCCTGATCCGACACCGGCTACAGACGTTTCAGAATCAGACGTATTTCCCCTTGAGCCCGAGCCTGAACTAATTCTCAGACGTAATACGACCTTCTCAGCATCACAGCCGGAAGAAGAAAAGGGGGACGAGGGAATGCTTCAAGAGACATCTGAAAAGGACCAGGGCGCCGGATTACCACGACGCGCTACTACAACTCGGACAATCACCGGTCTAACTGCTCTATCTACATCTTCTAGCGAACCTGCGGAATATGTATCTATGGAGCAACTTCAGGAACAGGCGAGATCGCGGCGATCAACGGCGCTTATCGAACGAAGAAAGACTCTAGAAAGGACCCCGACCCTCGTAGATACGGACAACGATGCAGTGGCGCTTGAGGAACAACCGGAAGAAGTTGCCAATGCAGACTTTCCTAGTCGGGATACTGGGACCGGGAGAGCGAATGAAGTTGAGACGCCAGAAGCGCTCACTCCTGCACAGGAATCTCCGTTGGAGCAACTTAGGTCATTAGAGGATCTTCCTTCGGAAGCTGAAAAGGGAGAGGAAGCACAGGAACTACCATCCTTACCCTATGAACCCTCTCTCGCAAGACCAGACACCAGCCCGCCAATAGAGAGGGAAATCACCGATGTCCTCTACGATGAGCTTCCACAGCGTACTACGACTACTCGGCGTCGGACTCAAGAGCCTTCGTATGAAGAATATCCCGGGGAGTCTTACATTTCGAGGCAGCCCACGACGGTTTCTAGGCAGCCGACAAGACAGCAAACCCAAGGCATAGTAGAAGATGCTGTAGAAGAGCTACTTCAACGCACCCCCACAAGTCGACCTATTCCGGAAGAGATCGCTTCTCCTCAGTATGTAGAAGAACCTGCCGTTTCTCAACAACCTACAGTCATTTCAAGGAAGCCTACAGCCGTCTCTAGGCAGTCAACCGTAATGTCTCGACGGCAAGCGCAGGATATGGTAGACGATACTGCAGAAGAGCCACCTCGGCGCACCTCTACGAGTCGGCCTGTTCCAGAAGAGATTGCTTCCCATGAATATGTAGAAGAGCGCGCCATTTCTAGACAACCTACAGTCACTTCCAGAATATCTACAGTTGTTTCCAGGCAGCCAACAGTAATGTCTCGACGGCAAACGCAGGATGTGGTAGATGATACTGTAGACGAGCTGCCTCGGCGCACCTCCACGATTCAGCATGTCCAGGAAGAGGTTGTTTCTCCAGAGGATGTGGAAGAACGAGTCGTTTCCAGACAGCCTTCGGCCGTTTCAAGGAGGTCCACAGGTGTTTCTAGACAGCCGACTGTAATGTCTCGACAGTCCACAACCGTCTCTAGACAACTGTCTAGCTTCGATCGGAGCCCACCGCTTCCTCCTGAACAAGCCACGCAACCGGCCATCTCGAGGCAACCGACGAGATTGTCCAGGCAGCCAACTGAGTTGGTCAGACAATCAACGGCTCCGTCTAGACGACCAACTGTGCATGAACGAAGCCCTTCTCCGTCCCCAACCCCACCACGGACTATGGCGAAGTCTAGGGTAGCGAAAATGCAGGCAACAGCAACCCCTGAGCCAGAACCTCCGGAAGAAGAACATCCAACCGAAGAAGAACAAATTGTGGCTGAGCAGCCAACTGAAAAACGGGAACCTTTGCCTAGCGATCTTAGTAGGAGGACTACCACAAGGGTCATTTCACGGCAATCCACTCAAACCCAATCTCCCGGACCACTGGAGGAAGCCCCTGAGCTGTCTCCTGAAAGACGTCCCACTCTTCACGAGGAGACATTAGTAGAGGAGCAGCTAATTGAACAGTACGAACAAACTCCAACTACGCCAAGTCGGGGGGGTACCACTAGAGGGATCTCTAGGCAGGTTACACGCGTTGCTCCATCTCTGCCTCTCGCAGAAGACTATCCAGATGAGCATACGGCTACTGGTGAAACTCTTGAGCCTGATGAAGCACCACCAATTCCTAGCAGAGCGACTACAAGAGTTTCTAGGCAGCCGACCAGCATCTCACCGCCTCTTCCAGATCAAGTTCAGCCAGTTAGATCAGTGGCCGAGCCAATACCAGCTGAAGAAAATGAGCTAACTCCGATCTCTCGGAGAGTGTCCGCTATGAAAGTCTCGAGGCAAGGTACTCGCGTTTCGCCGCCGCCCTTGGAGGATAATATTAGGGGAGAACTGGAGGCTACGGAAGATACTATTGACAGCTATGAGAGGACTCCTATCTCTCCTGGCAGGAGTACTACAACAAGAATATCAAGGCAACCCACACGTACTAACCATCCGCCTCTGCCTCAGGAGAGCCCCCCCAGAGAAGTAATAATGGACGACGCACAGACTGAGGCTGAGCCGGTTCTGGTGGGTCCTAGTCGTAGGGCTACCACTCAAAGACCATCTAGACGAGCCACTCGCGTCTCGCCGTCGCCTCAGGAAGAGCTAGTGGACGCCGAATCTCGGACGGATCTTAGTGAAATCAATGTCAGTCCTCGAAGGAGAACGACTGCCAGGGTCTCAAGGCAGCCTACACGTGCTTCACCACCGGAAGCTCTAGGGAAGACTCGTACTGAAATCAATGATGAGCCGCAAAGAGCAGAAAAACCATTAACTGCTTACAGTCCTGTTCTAGCGCCAGCATCTCCGCCGGTGGAGTCATCAGTACTCAATGATCCTCTTGCTGCATATGATATCTACAATGCCACCCCTTCGCCACCACTGAAATCAGTTGACAGGGCTTCCACTCCTAGGGAAACGACAGATGAACGGCCTGATAAGGAATCTGCATATGCTGAAAATGAGAAAGCTGTGAGGATGCTGTCTGAACCAACGGAGGTTCACAGCCAAATAGCCACGCCTCTTCCTGCTGAATCTGAGCCAGCTGGGCCTCGCGAACCTTCCCCTATATTCGAAGACACGGCATCTAGACAGTTTACACCTACTACCGAGCAACGGGAAGTTGAAAGGCATGCTACTATTCCAGCCCCAATTGAGCAACCTACAATTCCAGGGGGGGTTGATCAGTCCAGGGATGAGAGCCAACCACTTTTGACTGTCGATGTCGGCCAAACACAAACTGAGAGACAGTCTACCCTCCCTACTGAAGAGGAGCCAGCGGCTGAGCCGAGGAGGCGGTCGAGAGTTTCTACTGCTGATTTGTCACGAGACCCTACATCTCTCGGACCCCCTTTATCTACCAGGGAGCCAGCAGAGGAAATTCCACTTCCTTCAGTTACTACCCCAGCAACTCCCATAGTTCAAGATACTGAGCAAGCAGCCAGACCTACTGCTCCTCCGCCTAAAGTCGAGCCGGCCGCAAAGCCGCGCCGAGCTGTTGTTAACCGTTTAGCAGCTAGACCTGTTGAGCAGTACCCCGAGCCACCACCCTACCCTACTCGCGACACTCCCGGCTGGATAAAGCCAGATCCTCGTGAACCATCACAACAACCAAAGGTAGAGGAGCCGCCACCGAAGGTGCCTGAGAAGAAAAGAGGATGGCTTGGAGGTTTCTGGGGTGGAAAGCCGAGAGAGGGACCTAAGGCCGCAGCATTAACCCCTAGTGAAGACTACAGTGCCGTCAAACCGCTGGCGCGCGAAGCGCAAAACACAGAGCCTTCCAACAGCGACCGTCCACGCATCAAGCCACGGCAAGATCCATTCCGTGACAGGCCAAACGAAGCGCCCTTTCGAGCCGCGGCACCAGGACAGGCACCAGGAAGTGCTCCTGGGGGAACGCAACAAAGGACAAGAAGCAGCCAGCAACAGCCGTACCCGCCAGATAATACCGGCGCCAGACTCTTCTCGCAGCAGGACGTTCGCCGGCGACAGCCCCAACAGGACCTCGCCACTCGGAATCAGCCTCGTGCGCAACCCTTTCGTAGCACAGCGCCGGAGCCCCTTCGCCGTCAACCTCAGCCGCAAGCGCCCACTCGTAACCAAGCGCCGCCCACTTCTCGGGGGCGGTCCTCGCAAACGCCTCTTCGTAGGCAGGCGTCTGACGCGGAACCCCCTCTCTCGGAAGAACCGCAACGCCGTCGCGACAGTGGCCAAGACGCGCGCCGGCGTTCCTCCCAGCGCCAAAGACACTCGTCCACAGCGGATGAGCCTGTTCAAACGGACCAAACCAAGGGAGCAGGAGAAAGGAGAACTTCAGCAGCCCGCCCGCCGCAGGATCCTCCCGCTCGTGCCGTTCCGCCCTCGCGCCGCTCGACAGCCCGCGCCACAGATGAAGACCCTGATACCACCCGCAGACCGTCGCGGGCTGCTAAGGATGCTCCTCGGGCTCCGTCGCAACAAGCGGGAGATGCAAACCGCAGATCGTCAGCGACAGCTCGCAGACCCTCTGAAGAGCAAGCCCCAACAAGGCGCCCGTCGCAGGTTCCTAGGCCTGCCGATGCCGGGGCGCAGGAGAGCGCGCGTGAGGGAGAATCGCGTGAGAGAGGACGAAAAGGGGGAGCTAGAGGAAGCGAGGCCGCCCCGCGAAAACCGTCGAACACAGCGCCCGGAAATGCATCGAGAAGAGCGTCAACCCGTGATTCGGCAGCAGGAGAGGCACCGATGCGGCCTTCAGCGCCCAGATCAGCAGCGAGGGACGCAGCGAGAAGACTCTCGACCCGTGACTCAGAGGCCAGCGATGCACGACGAGCGTCAGATACAGCAACAGGAGACACGGCAGCAGGAGACACAGCAACGGAAGACACGACTACAGGAGACACAGCAACGACCAGCACAGCGAGGAGACCCTCAGCTCGTGAGTCAGAAGCGGGAGATGCGGCGAGACGACCCTCAGCGGCCAACTCAGCAGCAAAGGGGCGAGATGAAGCAGCACGCAGAGGCGACGCCCCGACTAGCACTACGCCCTCAGACTCCAGACCAAACACTTCGAAACCGCCGCGAAGTCGAGCAGCACGAGGAGCAGAACCAGCTTCGGGACCTCGAGAAGCGACCTCAGACGCCCCTAACCCTCAATCAGGCGCCCAGCGCCAACCCTCAATCCGTAGAACAGCAGCACATGATCGTCGAGCAGCTCCCGACTCAGAGGACCCCACCCCTTCGCGTGGAAGAGGCGGAGGCAGAGATGCGGCGGCGTCAGGACAAGCTCCAACAGCAACGGAAGGGAAGAGTGAGAAGGGCAGTGAGGACGTGAAGGGGAAGACTCAGACTCAGGGGCAGCAGAGGAAGGGATGGGGATGGGGTTGGGGCCGGTATGGTTGAGGTTTGAGGAGTCATACTCTTAGAAGTGTGCGTTGGGAATATGCTGCAGATCGTGAGGTGCAGTAGGATGTCTCTCAGAGTGTGGGATAGGGTATGAAGAGAAAAAAGGGAGAAAAATGGCGTTGATAGATCCTAGTACATTCCTGCTTGTACCTATACATAGCCTTCACATCGTTTGTCAATGAGACCTGCGCTATACCTCCCCGTCTACTTCCCGTCCTCGTATTCTCTCCCTCGCATAATATGCGCAAACGCTATATCCATTCGGGCATCAAAGCCACTGCAACAGAACCCCTCGGTCAACCACTCATCCCCCGACACGTTAGCTCAAACAGATCTTAAGTTTGGAACTAACAGTAGATCTATCACGCTCGTTTCCAACCCCCCCCTCCGTTGCCAGCCGTATTCCGACGGTCTAGCCCTCGCCCTCAAAGCACAGCAAAACCACGATCTTAGTCATCGGTTCCCCAAACCCCAAACCTTAAAAAAACCCGTCAGCCTTCTTTTCCCGCATACCCGCCAAGCGGGACCACCCCCCACCACCAGCCCTCCGCTAAACCCTAAACCCCATAACATCTCGTGACAGAAAACAGAGATCCCGCAAATCTCGCGTGTAGGGCGAACGGTAGCCGCAATCACGCCTCCCATTTCCCCACACCGATGCTCATACATACGGGCCCCACCCTCCCCCAGATCCCAGGGTTTCTCAAAGCCCGCAAAGCCCGCCCCTGCACCCCGCCCCAGCTCCAACTGCAGTTCTGTCCAGGTTCCCCGTCTATAACTCAGTACTGCACTCAGGCAAAGTAATTTCCGCCGTACCATAACCCACCGCACCACATCGCACCACGCCCTCCGCCTCGCCTCGCCTCGCCTCGCCCCAGCGCGTGTGCGCGTGCGCGTGCGCGTGGCCAACCCA
>KV748695.1:0-33915 GCA_001692915.1 Glonium stellatum | reverse complement strand
GAATATACATTCATTCATTACTAGGAGCACTGGGCGTGGCCACAATGCGCTTTCGCTAATATAATTGTTGTCTTAGGCGTGAAGTCCACACGAGAATAGGTTTAGCTAGATACGCCAGGCCAAACGCAATGCCCACACAACACAATAATGCTGCTTACTAGCTATCCGGAATTCCGTTGCTTTCTCGGAGTTTCAGCTACGGCGGAAGGGGACTTGGACCTGGCCGCGAGTATTCGTTTGGGTAGAATAGTGAAAGATTTTTCACCCCTGAATCATTAATTTCTTCAAAGAGTATTTAATTCTCTAGCTTCGTTCAACTCTATCCCATTACATAAACCTTCTCTGTCTTTATTCTGTACTTCTCCTTCGCCAAAATGCAGCTTCCTCGGGCTTTAGCAGTATTTCTTTTTGTTATTCCTTCTTTAGCGATTATGGCTTTTCGTGTAGACCATGCCTTGGCTGATTCACATCTATCATCCAAAGGGATAAATATTTGTGAGCCAGATGTGCAGTGCGGAGCTATTTGGAGAAGGACAAAAACTTCCTACAGGGGGGCTATAACCCGGACATCTACGAAGATAGTGACAACTACGGAAGTACGTGTCTAAATTAGCTAATCTCTTTCGATTTTGGTCGGTCTTGTATCATCAAAATTTACTGACTAGTTCTCTCTAGTAGACCCAGAAATCTACCATAACAAACAAAGTTGTCGAAGTCGCCACAATAGTGGACGGTACCAGAAGTGATGTCTTGTTTCCTGCCATTCACAATTCATTGTGTATTTCTAACTAATAGGAAAGGGATTTGTGAATCCGTCTATGTAGTGCCAGTCTCTGATTCCGAGGTGGTACACGTCGAGGTCAACATAACCACAGTTAAACTAGTCCTTGACGTCTACACGGTCAATAGTACCAGTATCTCATACATGAAAATGACTACTGCTTCGGCATGCCTGGTACCAACACCTGGAATCAGCACCGCTGGGACACCACCATAGGTACCATGAACAAGAAACGATAGAAATCGTAACTAAAACGGTGTTCGACGAACTGGAAGATGAGATGTAGAACGCGCTCAGAAATACATGTGGGAAAAGTGGTGGTAGGGTCCCTTATTTATATATTTTGTAAGATGTATTCGGTACATAATGGGTCAGGTGTGCGATGAAGAGGTGTGCGGTGAAGCGGGCAGCGGTGGGCAGTACACAACTAGATTGATATTATAGTAACCCGGGGGAACCAGATGTCCATCTTCAAACTCTGTATCGTACTATGTCTTATTTTAGTCGTTTTTTCTTGCTTAAAGCCTTTTATCCAAGTTCTCTCAAGCCCAGCCCTGATGCTCGCCCTGAGATTTAAGTTATCTAATCTCCTTTATAATAAGATATTTTTTAAACTAGCGCCTTCAAGGATCAATTTTTCGTCCGTAGATCTAAGTTGCGTAAAGCTGCATGACATAGCTGGTCTGAAAAGCTTGGCTAGAAGCCACGCGGATCACTTACGGGGGCAATGCTACCCAGTGCTATTGTCAATATTCAATATCAATATGAGGGCGTATTGATATTGATATTGAATCGATAACTCATATTGAAAGAATATTAAATATTGAATATTAAATACAATATATAGAACCTTGGCATGGTGTTCTAGTCGAAATTAAGCTCTGCAGAGCTTCAAAATTCAACTAATCTCCCACCGAAATCAATATCGTCAATCTGGTGATCTTTGGCTTGGTGTTGTAGGTTTCGACTGTTCCATTAGTGCTCCGCAGTGTTTTTATCTATATTAAATATTGAATATTAAGCCAAGCCTCCACACTAAATCAAAGCACGTGATAAAATAGGATCCGTGCACAGGCACTTGGACTCTACTCCCCCCTTTCCCCCCCTCTCTCTGCCTCTCCTCTACCTCTCTTCCTCCCTTACACGTCCTCTACCTCTTTCCTACCTATTAAATATACTACTATCTATAGCATACCCTATGTAACTACATAAATTAGTAGAATACTGCTATATCTATATAAAATATTTAATATTTAATATACTGAATATTGACACTTTTCGTATTAATATTGAATATTGAACGTTAATACTCAATATTCAATAACTGTTAATCAATATTGAATATAGATAAAAGCACTGATGCCACCCCTGGACTTCCAAGGACCTATATGAGCCTATAACCCGCAGGACGATGTATCGGACACGAGTTTCGAAAGATTTAAGAAAACAAGCATCTCAAGGAGGGCTGTAGTTCCCAGTTTAAAGACTAGTAAGATAAAATACGTTCATCAGGTAAGCTAGTATATTCCTAGAATCCATTAGAAATCGACTGACATATTACCGGACCCTCGCACAAGCCATTATCTTCATCCTTTCGGCGAACAAGGAACCAACCGAGCTTTCTCTGCCTGGTATTTGGTATGTAAGGTGACTCACTTGCCGTCCGAACACCATAAAGTATCAAAGCGGTAAATAAAACAAATTTAGTAAACTAGTATAATATAAGACATACCAAATGTTATATGGTAACTGTTAACTTATAAAGCTTAACTACAAGGCGAAAGTTCAGGAAGAGAACATGCGACCGAAAAGTAGGTGGCCCGATTTTGGACACTAGGGGTGACTAGGCGAACGTCGAGGCAAACAGCAAAGCATCAGAAAAAGGCACTCTACCTGCTCAGGTCGATGATGTCAAAGATGGTCGGCAACAAAATGGCCCGGCTTCTACTCCTGCTCCAGTCCCCTCCCCGGAAAACAAAGTGAAGGGGCCGACGTCGAAGCTGCCAGCATAGGAGGTGCGATATAAATGCGGAGCTTGCATTGTGGAGCCGGCATTGACTTTTGTAAGTGAGGGAGCTGGCAGAATTCTAGGTTCCCATGGTTCTGGATTGCATAAATCTATGACCGGGCAGTTCGGGATAGGTCGAGCTTGAAGTTCCTTATAGTGAGGCACATAGAAAATGTCATATAGTAGGGTAATTCGGTGTATGCGCAGGACTGTAGCATTGTAGCTTGTGCAGTGGTTGTTTGCGTCGCTTTGATTTTTGGGGAATGGGTTTCTTCTATTCGCAAAGCTTTGAAAACGAGAAGGAGTTCAAAGATCTTATCTCCGCCGGGATGCTGTATGGGATTTAGATTATCTAATCTACCGGTGATGGATCTCTTTTTTAAATTTGCGCACTAAGGGTTTATTGCTTGGCTTCAGATCTGCCAGTAGCTGCATGACATAGCTGATCTAAAAAGCTTAGCTAGTAGTCTGCGACGACCAACTGTAAGGGGAAGTGCTGCCCCTTGACTTCCAAGAGTCTCTTTAGGTTCATATTTCGAGAGGAAACAAATAGGACCGGATAGCCGCTGATGCAAGGAAATGACCACCCGAATAGGAAGCGCCTTGTTATGCTATTTAGTGATTATCGATGTATCACATATGCATTCATCGGGCATCAGATATTTCACTCTTCTAGAACCTCAATTCTAAGTTGAAAAATATGTTACCGAATCCTCGCCCACAGCATTATCTCCACCCTTTGACGACTGAGGAATCAACCGAGCTCGCTCTGTCTAGTATTTCATACGTAAAATCGACTCACTTATCATCCGAATACCAAGACCAGGTCAAAGCGGTGAATGAAGCGGGGAGAAGTATTGCAACCAAAGCACTGCCGATATCGGAGCCCCCTTCACTCCCCAGCACGCTCCCAGCAAAATTCTTAGGGATCCGCTCCATCGGCGAAAGACGGAGCAATGGCGCTGTGGACGGGAAGTAAGCGCAAGGGCGCTGAGTAACTTGGCGTCGGTGTCAGAGAACCATATCCGGAAAAAAAGAGGGTGCTAGAGCAACCGAAAGTAAACAAAGAGGCCGCTGCAGCGTGCCACACGCCAGAAACTAAGCCTAGCGAGAGATGGGGAGGGAGGCAATATCAGATACTTCGGTTTGGACTAATATACAGCGAAAAAGGGACCCAATCACCAATGGTACACTACCAGTAATCTGATCCCATCGCAGCGTGCCAGACCCTCCGTCAAAGGTAGCACGGCGGCCCGAATAACAAAGAGGAAGCATTAACAGTCCTTAATACCAGCCGTTACTTACTCAACATGGGCGGAGCTAGCCGCTTCCGGTATCCGCGTCGATACATGCAAGAAAATAGGAAAATATGCCGCTGCTAAGAACACGAGTGGGAAAAGCACAGAGGGAAAACAAAAGTGGGAGTAGAGACAGCCGCCATATTGCTCCTTGAGTCCAGCCGGAAATCTGCCAAAGCCGCAACGCCTCGTAAAAAGAGTTGCTTTTGTAAAAACAGAAGATTGGATTACAAACACTAAGGTTCCGTGTAATCATGAGACGGCGGATCTAACCGAGAAACATCGCAGGAAAGATCAACTGAAACGCAAGAGCATGTCCGCCCAATACCTAAGACCGGGAAGATCGAAGAAAAGCGTAATGCGCAACATACAAAAGCAACCGGAATACTACCTCCACATAGGTAGTTGGGTGGTGCCGTTGATAAGAGTGGATATAGGCAGACCAGGAGAGCCAGATTGAGTCCGGCGCATCTCAGCAGTTTGTGCTGCGGGTAGTCCATTTGGCCTTGGAGTCATGGGCGAGTCGCTCTTCTTCTGCTTTTCGTTCGCTATCTTGATAAGTTCAGCGTTTGGACCGTCCGAAGGACGAGGCGTTAGAGGCACCATGCTATGCTGCAAGGTTGCTATGACGCTAGCAGTGTCCAGCTCTAGAGCACTATACTTTCGGGAAGGTGGTATCGTGTCTCTCCGGACAACTGGGGAAACGGGCCTCAGATTATTGACCCAATCCATGTTGTCGTCGACTGAGAGTCTGCCGTCGAAGAGGCGGAAGGCATCACTACAACCAATTGAATAGCGGTTCGACATATTCGTGTCAGGAACCGGAACATTGTCGTTGCGAGGATCTACCGCATCCAAGATGCTGCTCGCTGAGGGGTTTCGGGATGCGAACGAATCTGACGCGTTAGGTTTCTTCATCTTTGAGACTCGTTGGCACCAGGCCCTTTGGCGAGGATTAGTCATGCAGTCAGAGCAAGTGCCTGGGCCTGTATTCAGACAATCACTTGATGAAGATTCATTTGGCGCCGTGGTGTTCCATTCTCGCAGCGGGGGACGCATTTCATCACTAGGTATTGTTTTCCTGAGCTCTTCGTCTTTACATAAGCAATTTGCATCGTCGGTGCAAAAGCCACAGTTTGAGTCTTGATCGTTAGACTGGGTTAAAAAGGAAATGGATGGTCGATTATCGAGTCGAGGCCGTTTATTTGAAAACTGTGCTGTGAAATCAATCTCGCGGTCCGCAAAAATGGAGGCTGAATCGCTGGAGGGAGTATCTCCTGTGCGAACGCCCTTCATCGGAGAGCCGGTGTATTTTCCCGTAACATTATGTAAAGGCAATGCTGGCGCGTAGGGCCTGGGGCTTGATAACTTGGCAATCTCGTCAACACATGAACATTCGCCATTGTCTTTGCAGTCACCGCAACTGAGGTCTATCTTTGGTGTCTGATAAGATTGAGGGGTGCCGATCAGCGGGGTCAGTAGCGGGACAGAATCTCGCGCAGGGGAATCTTGTCGTGTCGGTGCTATTCGGTCACGGGCGAAGCGCGTCTGCTTCTCGTTCCAGCCGTCGGCGCCTCTTTCTCTTAGTTGCCGGTTTAGCTGCTCAACCTGTTGCTGCAGGCTTGCAGCCTGATCCTTCCAGTAGTCCCTCTCTTGGATGTAACGCTTCTCCGACTCCGTTTTCTTCGTAAGTATAGCTTGTAGCTGGCTTATTTCCATCGACTTCTCGTTCAGCTCACGCGTGTGCCGCTGTTCCGCGCTCTCAACTTGTGCTTGCATCTCGTTGAGTTTTGCCGCCTTCCTGGCCCGGAAAGCCCGCTGTGACTCCCGATTTTGAGCCTTTCGCTTCGATGCTGGCTCGTCTGTAGCAGGCTTGCGGCCTGGCTTCGGCCTTGGAGGCACCACATAGCTTGTGCTTGTGGGACCGCTCCCCAATGGAGAGGGCTGGGCATTCTCGCTGGGTTGAGGGGACGCCGTGGCCACTGCGGGTTTGGAGTTAAGTGAGGATTTCGGCGCCGGGGTGATGACTGGGTGGCATTAGCGAAAGGTGCATTTGTGAGGTTTTCCGAATTGGCAATGGCAGAGACGTCGAGAGCTGGGAAGGCTCGGATTAAGGCACACGACCTCGGTGTAACAAAAGGAAAAAGGACATGGTCGGCCAAATGAGAAGCCGGATCTGGTAGTACGGCTTGCAGTAGTCTGAGCAGGCCAAGGCAAAGATGAGGGCGGAAAGCAGGGTGGTGGGAGGTGGGGATTTGGAGGGGAGATGAAGAGCGGAGCGTAGGCTGACTCACCTCGGGAATTGGAGGACCTTGGCTGAGTGTTGAGTGAGGCGGATGATGCGGGCGAAGGAGTCTGGACGGGAGCATGGTCTTCTGGAAGGTCTGACGGCGATGCAGTGGCGGAGTGGACGTCTGCAGACATGATGTTGGGTTTGGTGAGAATGAAGCGAAGGGCAAGATTATCAGATCCAGATAATCAGGTCGGTGCGAGATCGGTGACGGCCGGTAGCAGGGATGAAGCTGCGAGCGAAGCGATGGAAATGGCCAAATGCCTGCACAGCTGACGACGACTTGCCCGCCGACTTGCCCGCCGACTTGCCCGCCCTGCTGCCCTGCTGCCCTGCTGCCCTGCTTCCCTGTCGCCTTGTCTGCACCGTGTTGCTGCTCGAGCAAGCCTGCGCCTGCTGCAAGCCTGGCACATCATGCGACTGTAGTCTGCTATATATCGACAATGATCAGCGCTGCCGTTTTTAATCCTCCCACCATGACGCGAACAACCGATATCTCCCCCAATCCACGGCCAAGCCATTTTGCTCTGCTTTGGCTCTGCTTTGGCTCTGGCTTTGCTCTGCCCCAGCGTGGAACGTGAGCCCTGCGCTGGTTGGTGTTGCCCGCCTGGACCACTGCCGCTATGCCGTGACTCGGATACCATACCGCTATTTTACCTTGCCTCCTACCGTGCCTACCCACAGTACCTATGCTTTCTGGCTTCCCGTCATTCACCCTGCCCAGCCCTGCCTCCACATGTCGGCCTCCTCTCTCCCTCGCCGCTGCTGCTATACAATATAAGTTACCTGCTCTATTTACCCACCGCCGGCAGTAGCGCTGGTGTTGTTGTCCTGTTATCGCTGCTAATGTACCCTGATGTCCGTCGTCTCCCTGGTTTTTCCCGGCCAATGAAAATAGTCCGCAGCCACTTCGCGGTTCCGTTGGAATGAATGAGTCGTCCCTCCCCTTCCCGGCCTCTTATATCCTCCGATACCCCACTTTTCTCAGCTATTTCAAGCCTCCCGTTCCATCAGGTGACGGTGCCGAACCGGCCTCTGGTCCTGGGGGATACTTTATGCACAAGACGCGTTATGATGCATCTGTTCTCCCTTTCATGAACCCCGACGCCGGTTCAAATATGAAATATGAAGTATTAATTCAGGGGGGCAGGGCCGGCCAGTTCAGAGTGTGGATTCTACCCGTCTTAACTCTTGTGGCCGCATTGATCTTGGTTGGCAAGGAAGAATTTTCAACTACATGGTTACCTAAATCTCACGTTCGAACAAAGGATCTCTGGGCATTTGCTTGTAGCTGTTTATCGGCCTAAAAGGGCAAGATTGCCAAGCAGCGTTGGTCATATCAGTCGCGCGAGAACGGAGCCAAGCCATCGGTAAGCATGCAAAGCGCCAGCAATTGCGCAGCATGCTAAGCGTTCAGAAATAGATGCCCCTAATTAAATGTGCCGTATATCATCTAAACAGGCTAGCCAAGACCGTGACGTGCCGAACTCCAGCTCTTTCCTTGACCCACCGCCTAGAACGAGCCAATCGCTCAAATCCAATCCAGATTCAATAGCCTTACATACATACCTCCTCCTTTTTCTGCCTTGTTTAGCCCTTACTTATGTCAAACGTGCCCTCTCCCACCCCTCCATCGGCACATCCATTGGCACGCCCTTCTCCCCCACGACGGGGCCCTTCTCACCCATGACAAACCCGTTCGCGACAGGCTCCCTGGACAACGGCTTCCCCAGCGGCGCCGCCTCGACGCCGTCGCCAAAGACCCACCACTGGACGCCGAGGCCCATGTCGCAGGCCATTTGAAACACACCGCATAGCTTGAACGCAATTGGCACCTCCTTGTCCCCGCTAGCGAAGAAGAACCACATCTTGAACACGTCGCCGATCAGCCAGTTCGCGATCACCGACACCCGGAACCCCTTGCACCCGCGCCGCCGCTGGTTCGTGATCATCTGCGGCAGCGGTAGCGTCGCCTCGATCGCCAAGGCCACGTAACCAAGCAGGGCTGTATATGGTTGGAACAGGCTTGTGGACGCGAGCAGCACATGCAGGACGAATAACGTGCCTGTGAAGTAGGATAGGAAGGCCCAGTATGGGCGCGCCATGCGCCATTGCCAGAAATCGTACGGCCGCGGTGTCGGTGCCGGCTGGAACGGCGTGTGGTGTGTGATAGCGGGACGGTTGCTGAGCGCGACGTGGAGGAGGAGCAATTGAATCGTTATCATGAGGATGGCTTGGAGGAGGAGCGAGGTTGAGAAGTGTGCGCCGAACCAGTAGTAGACCCTGGTTACACGAACTGTTAGTGAAGGCATTTTTTGCTGGGAAAGGGGAACTGGGCAGGGAAGGGAGGATGGGATAGGCTAAAAGGACAGAGCATAGAGCATACTTTAGGATACTGGCCACGAGCATTATGAGGGGTATATCGAGCGAGAAGCCGGCGGAAGAGCGGGTGCGGTGGATTGAGTAAATCTGATCCGCATATGAAGTTATTGGAGACGTGACGATACTACCATTCTGTTAGCCCCTAGCCTTCATATCATTCCCGGTACAGTTCCAACATACAATATCGGCGCAATCGTCGTCACCACCGCATTGAGGAACCTCATCTTGTCTGTAGAAATCTCCCACTCCCCGGATGTCGTCGGAGTGTTAGGAACTGAGAAGAAGGGAGGCCTGAGGACGACGGAAGAGCGCAAAGGTGACAGAGCTTCGTATCCCTATTCCATTAATCGTACGCTCTCACAAAAACACGCTGGGCAGGGTGGTCGGCAAGGAGGACGATGTCGTGTGCCAATATCCGCTCCCTTCCTTCGGTGGGAATATTTGGGCAACGTAGTTTTTCCGGTCAGTGCATTAGCGTCGGCTAGCTGCCGTCGTAGGGCTGAGCGCACTCGGGATTACGATTAGGTCGTTATCAACACGCCCTATCAGATTGATACCATTTTCAATTCATAATTCGCAATTAGATTGCAGTCTTTCCCCTACAATCCTTCCAACACCATAGACATATCAGCATAAAATTATCACATTCTTTTCCAAACAGAGAGCCAGCACAACCTACCGTACCCGCCATGGGCGACCACACAGCCTTCTTCTACGGTAAACCCAGTCCAGTCCAGTCCTACCCTCCCCAGCTCCCCGCCAAGCCTCCCTCTAACCCGGCCATCCAGGCACGCTCATGGCGCCCGCAGTGCTGCACCGCGTCGTCCACGGCACGAGCACGCCGGCCGCCTGGCAGAGCTCGCTGCTGCGCATCCGGCCGGCGCTGCTGCGCAGCTTCCAGCGCCACAAGGTCCTGAACGCCGACTACCCGGCCATCCTGCCGGCCAACAGTGCCGCCTGCGTCCGCGGCACCCTCGTCTCCGGCCTCACCGACGGCGACATCTGGCGCCTCGACCTCTTCGAGGGCCACGAGTACCAGCGCCGGACGGTGCGCGTGCGCGTGCTGGCCGAGGCCGGCGACGGCATAGGGGTCGTCGGCGCGCCTGCTGAGGATCCGAAAGAGGCCGAGGAAGTCGACGCCGAGGTGTATGTGTGGGTTGCTGGGAAGCACAGGCTGGAGGCGCAGGAGTGGGACTTTGGGGAGTTCGTGAGGGAGAAGATGGGGAGGTGGGTGGGCAGAGAGGCTCAGGGCGAGTATGCTGGTAGGGCTTCCATAATCGGTATTTGGGCTTCATCTGTTACTGTTATTGAGAGGCGGTAGTGGATAAGGTATTATACTGCGCTAACTGTGATATTAGAGGTTGATGATGCAGTCGCGGCGAAGGAGGGTAATGTAGACCCTACTGGAGGTAGGGGTGCAAACGGCAGTATCACGAAGACGCTAGAAGAGGACGGGAAGGCAAAGGAAATTATAGAGAGTGTTGTATAGTAAAAAATTGCAGAGGTTATTGTGCAGTTTAGCATTAGAAGATGTATTGGCTAGAGAAGATGCTAAAAGATAAGAGGAGTGTGTTGGAAGAATGTTTCGAGGGGTCTCTGGAGCTTGGAGAATTATTTTACCAGAGTTGCTGGAGCTAAGGCGGTTGTCTTAACATGCTTGTATATAAAACTCTGATAGATATAGACACGAAGTACCTTATGGCACTTCCCAAAATCTCCATTGGCTGTTTACTATCTTGACTTGCCAGTAGATACATCATATCAACAGACGTAGGACCTGCCGTCGGCGTCCGCAGATCTGATTTCCTCACCGACTGTCCATGGAGTTCTGTAGCATGAGTCGCAGAACGCCGGTAAAGCAGGAAAATGAATCGTCAGGGCAAATCCGTTCCCGCAAATGCTTCCATCGTTAGTCAGAGTAATTACCCTGTACAAAGAGACACCAACGCCGAGCTATGCTGCCATGAATATCTCTATATACTCAAACAATATAAGGAAAAAGCGCAAAGGAGAACCCACTGATCCAGATGATGTTCTAGCTAGATGCGCAGCCAGATAATATTTGGTGGAGTCGATGGCCATGTCATGATTGGTTCAGTTCTAGAATCCTAGTATCTAAACTAAGAACATTGGAAGCCAGAGAAACATCAACAAGATCAGACTGGGAGCAGTGTCAGACTAATATGTTTTGCCACGACTGGAAGGCCTTCGAATGCCTTCGGCTGGCCGTCGACGGCTGGAAGGAGATTGGAGTGTCAAGGCCGACGGTAGGGTTGGACGATCATTTTCAACGTATTCGATATGAGCATCGACATCAATAACCCGCCGTTCTCGTCGCGGATTTTGGGCTTCATTCCGAGAACCTGCGAAGTGCTGTAATTGGTCGTATAAGCCTTTCGAGAATCCGGTGTCTGCGGCCTCTTGAGACTCATCTGTATCATTCGGAGACTGGATGTTATTCAAACGAGAGATCGTAGCTGTAGGAGAGGGCTGGGAATCTGCGATTTCAATCGGTTCCTCCGAGCTGCCTACACGAGCAACTGGAGGGAGACTACCTTGATCCAGAGCCCTTCCTTGGGACTGAGAATCTTCGATCTCAACTGGTTCCTCCGAGTTACTTATATGGCGTTCTCGCCGGAGATCATTTGAATCATGTGGAGATGTTGATCCCGAACGAGCATTGATGCCAGATTCAACCGATAAAGTAACTTCTTGTACTGCCGGTTCGGTTGGGCTAAGTCGTATTGGCGGTGAGTGTTGTTTCGGCATCGTCGGAGTCATTTGTTCCAGATTTGCGTCCTCAGCTGCCTTTTTTCCAGGAGACATCTTCTTCTTTCTCTTTTCTCGTTTCTCCAATTCCAGCTTTTGCCTTTCCGCCTGCTGCTCTTTTGCAAGCTTGAACAGGAGACTGCGTATATAATTTCTCATCTGCTTGGGATCCAAGTCAGGCCAATCCCTCTCTACACTCATTTCCCGGGTTAGGATCTTAGTAACGAATTCTCTTGGGTTAACGAAGAACTTGTCTAGATACCCCAGAAGAAATAACCCGCAGTCACAGAAATTATTTTGCAGCGGGATCTCCTTGGGGTTCATAGACTTTTCAATTATTGCGTCAATGTTACGCTTCGATTTTCCCTCCTCTAAAACGTAGTCTTTGAGGTGTCTAACGGTCCTAGGATGGGTTGCCCCAAGAGAGTCTAGCACAATGATTATGGGCCTGGAAAGCTGGCATTAGAAATGAGGGCGTAAAAGACACTCGTGGATAATACTGACTCGTCTGGATCATATTTTTTCAATCCTGGTGCCGACTTTCTTCTTGATTTCTTCTTTCCAAGATTCGACTTGAGAGTCGGACTTGCTAAAAGGCCGCCTGCCGATTCTTCCTGTATCGATAAGTTTCGCATTGCTACTGTCTCTTGAAAAGGAGATGCCGCATGATAACGCCCGTTTTCTTGTGAGTCAGGCCACTCTTCATCATCCTCATATTTGATTTGCTCATCATCTTGCGCCTGTGAAATTCCACGTCTAGCGAAATTTGTGTCATGTTGAATCAAAGAGAGACCTTCGGGCTCGTCCCGATCAAAAGAATCATCGATGGCATCAAGGGCGTTGGATTCAACGGCAGAGTTTCCATTTCTTTTCCGTTCAATCTCGTCAGACGAGTCAGCGATAACCTCCTGATTCTTGTCGTCTTCTCCGAGCTGGTTTGGACTGGATCTTGCCGCAGCTTCCGATGATGGCTCTTCATGGAGGATACGATTGATGTTGGTCAGATTGCAGATGATTGCGACATACCAATGGGCGCTAGGACCGTGAATAAGTCTTACTGCAGACAATTAATCAAGCGACTTACTCTTCGTTTATTGGGACCACAACATAATCGTAATTAAATATATCTTCTTTGGCAGTCCAGCGTTGTACGGCATTATAGTTGATGGCGCGCTGGCCTTTTTGGGGCTTTGAGAGCGAGCTGTAGAAATAGGTGTTGAAGAAATATACCTTATTAGGCGGGAGACTCGCGTTGTTATAGGCCCAGCTGGATGATGTTAGGCCTACTTAAAGGAATGAGCTCTGCGATACGCACTTCATATAAAAATCGATCAGATTGTCATTTAGGAATTCGCCATCATCAAGACGTAGGAGATCATCAAAGTCCACGTGTGCCCGTCGACGACCAGTGGGGGGATAGATAACGGGCCTAATAATGTTAGTAGATTGCAGATATCCACCCTTTTACAAAGTAGCTTACTGATCCCATTTCGGACCTAGGCCAGGGTTGATAGAATAACGCATGTTCCTTTTGTTTTGGTCAGTAAAACGACTTGAATATCAGGATAATATCATACTCTGACGGCGATGGCGAACGAGTCTGATTTAATATCGTTCTAGACTTATCCATCGAGTTACTTAACCGTGTACTACGGAGCCTGCTGGTAGATTGTTTCTCATCGATAAGTGCTGAGTCCGTACGGGCGTCCTGTTTTAGAGCACGGGGCCTTCTCTCGGTCATATCATCATGACCACTGGCGCGTAATTTCGATACAAGGGTGTTTTGAGGCCGGCGCTGGGTAATAGGTTCAACCATCGTTTGGAGAGATTCCTTTGTATGCTGTGCTCCCCTCTGTGTCCGAGCTTGGAGAAGAGCCAGTTCGTCAACAGTGTCATCACACAAACTCGACGAACCTAGTGCATTGCCTGACGGTGTGGTATCAAGTCCCCGACTGAATAATGAATCCATTTCTCCACTAAGAGCTGTTAGCGTATGCATATCTGGCATGTTGCAAGGTCTTTACTTTTCTTTTGAATATATTTTGTTGCTGGTCGTATCAACATACGAGAGAAATCCATCGTAGCCATTCCGATCAGCAAATTCAAGGTCGTATGTCCACACTCGATTATCTAGCCTCGGACCCATCACACGAATTCGGCATTTTCCGTCCTCCTTGAAGGCCCTATTGATTTTCTGTAATTCGACTCGCTCTTCTGCCACTTGGTGCGAGTCGTCTGTATTACAGGTACGGACATAGAAGCTGTTAGTTTCTCGATCGTACAGTAGATTCAGCATAGGTCCGGCGAATGTCTTTCCATGTGTGCGGACCATCTTCATTGGCCATCCAGAGTTGCGATCCTTCCCCGGTTTTCTCTTGGTGGCTGGATTGGCCAGTTTAGTAGAATATGAACGCTTATCAGTCCTGGATAAACGAGGTTCGGGAACATTTTCTGGTCTTTGTAACTCGTCAATGCTACTATCGGGGTCTTCGGTCCGCTTGAATTTTGAGCGAAGCGGAGGAGAAGGAGATCTCTCTAGCTGAAGGCTCCTCTTAAGGCTGCGGAAGACTCTCACGGGAGAGTGCGAATCTCGGGCCTTAACGACGCTACCTTCCTTGCTAGACACATCTCTAGGTCTATTAGGGAAGTACTTTGACTTCAATCCAGGCTCATGATCTCGAAGTGTGTGCCTGGGTGACGGGAGTAATGTACTATCCAGCAAACGCTGAAGTGGTTCCATCGGGTTTGAAGATCTCCGAGGCACAACATGCTGAGGAATAGAATCGTCATCCGACACCTCTATTGCTAATCCTGCATTCCCAGTTTTGCTGCGTGCTTGGGAGGTCGAAAAAGTGTTCGACGATATATGCGTCGGTGTAGCAGAACTGCAACTAGCCGAGTGGCTCTGAAGTTGCTTTTGTTTCCTTCGGCGAGGGTCTACAGTCTCGTTCATTGTTCGAAATTCAGTTGGCGCAAAGCCATCATAGGTCGGCCTCCGGCCGGAATCCAAACTGTTTTGCGAATGCGACGGCAATGATGGCTGGGCAAAAGCCTGGCCCCGCTCTGGAATTCGCTCTCGACGACGGGTATCTGAGGTAATTGGGTCATCCCGCTCAAGATCGATGACGTTTGGAGGAGACAAAGTGCTTTTTGAATCCTCTATCTTTCTTCTCTTATGCGCAGAAGACACTCCTTCTGGGAAAGCATAGGTACTCCCCCGCCCCCCAACATTATCTCCACGGCTCTTCTGTAACTTAAGGCTATCCAACCGCTCAATTGTCCTACGCTTTGCGCTATAGGTTTCAGGTCCTCGAGGTCTCCCTTCAAAACGTCCAGCATTATCCAACGTGTTGAGCGGCTTGTGAGGGCCGGAGTATGGCTGTAGCTATATTAAGCTAGATTCGGGGAGAGTAAGACAGTAGACTGACCTTAGGTCTTGCCATAGATGGTCGCGTATCGGGAGGTTCTATGATGACGGCATCCGCCGGAGTCCTAAATTATTCCATAAGTATTCTAACCAGACCTCAGTGCAGAATCATTCTCACTCGTAGTCCCCGGTGAGCCGCCGCTCGTCGGGACTTCTAACGTCTCTTCGACGGTCACGAATATTTGTCTCTGATGAACTAATGGGGCTTATGAGTATCCATCTGTTTAAAGGTTTTCTTGACGGGTCACGATACCAGTTACGAAGGTCTTGTTCCGCAGCTGTCGCTCTTGAGGTTCCGCTCGTAAGTATCGCGTGGGAAGCATCGTTTGTCTGGTTTAGAAGTGTTAGCCAGGTTCCGGTTTAAGTAGTCGATTGCAGAATTTAGGAAGCCACCGTAGTTTTATGGTGACTACAGACCTCTGCGGAAGAGTTTGAAGCTTTGTTGGTCTCAGGTGGAGCGGTGGACGAGAAGAGACTTCCTACAACGGCACCAAGGCTACTATTGCTCAGAAAGGACGGTATTGCGGGCATCGGAGGCATTAGCGAGAGAGGGTTGTCAAATTTGAAACAGCTTGGCCGGGCAAACTGAATAAGTACGGCTTTTGTGCGCCCAGAAATATCATTTTCACCGGCGTTAGGAGTGCGAAGTGTGGACGCGACTGACTGAAGGCTCTCCGCTTGCAAGGTGAAGTTAACAATCCTGACGTACAGTTCACTCGCTTCTTTGAGCCTCGAGAAACTACTATGTAAGACACGAAACGCCACCGGCTCACACTGTTGGCTGCATTTACACTCAATAATTTTGGACACGTAGAGTGCCTCATAATCCCTAACACTTTTAGTATTTGCAAACCTCTCCCTAGTATGTTATTTTCTTTGTGGGCCGTGTCTCGTAGATTGGACCATTAAGCCATGAATCTCAATTCACCAACCCCACCCGGTACAAGTTCACAATGCTGCCCAACGCACAACTGAAAAAATCGCGGCTAGAATACAGGTAGTGGCTGTGAGGCGCTATACGCTCCTCTCCACTCAAGAAAGAAACCCAAAGCAACCTTCCATGGATGCCAGAAAACCAAACGCACGCTAACCTAACCCGATGAATTCATTGAAGCCGTATAATGCATGCAATTAGTGATGAAAAGTTTGAAATATGGCGCCTCCCTCATGAACCTGCCGTGGTCTTGTCTTTGCTGGGAGTCGACTCCTCGGCGCTGGAGACGGTTCGGCGCTTCTCAGTGCCGTGATGGCCAGCTTTCTCCTGACGAGCTTGGTCGATTGCGGACCTCTGTGCTATGCTGTCATCGTGGCTCTTCCAGACAATCTGTGTGTCTTGAGGCAGAGCGAGTACTCGTTTAACGGTTTCTCTGCGACCGGTTAGATAATAATGACACCTGCACAAGAGGAAAGCTCACCTAATTTTAATGTTTCGACCGCCGTCATTTTTGGTCCAGATGCTAAAGACATCTTCGTTGCTCCTAACACTTAACACAGCACCACAAACCTCTTCTCCAGCTTCTGCGAACTGGTCGCCAATCATCGCCATGAGCAGGTCTTCCCAATACCGATCCGACACTCCTTTCTTCAGTCTCATTATCCATTTACCGCCTTTCTTATTCTCATCATCTTCCCACACGGGACGAATGCCTTCTTTAAAAAAATGATAATCAGAGACAGTGGGAAGAGTGGAGGGCCGCTTAAGATGAACAAAGACCTTCCAAAAATCCTGTGCAGTACTCATTCTACACAAGGGCTTTGTGGACTTCTCGTAGTCCGAGTTTTTAGACGTAGGAGGCCTATACCAGATTACCCAAGTATATTTCAGCGGCCATGGCACCGCTAGATCCAATGGTGGTCCACCTGGCATAACCGCCTCCTCCGATGTAGTGGTAGATTGAGACTCTTTGCGGGCACTGCTCACAGACTTTGCTACTGGTTTGTCCCGCTTTTCGCTTGGTGTTGTGGGAGTTATAGTCGATGTAGCCGGTTTACCAAAATCGAAAGCAGTACCGGGTGTTTTGGGGGTTTTGGTTGCGGAACCAAAAGACGCAAAGGCTCCAGAGCCAAGTCCAAAAGCCGTCGAAGCTCCTGCAGTGGGTGAAGCCAAGCTGCCGCTTGCTAGGGGCGATATGGCGTTGAAGGGATTCGATCTTCCGCCATGCGAAGAAATATCGCCACCGAAGCGCTTTGAAGAGTAATTGCGGGTTGGGTGTTCGTTCTTTCCATCATGGTGGTCGGAATTGGACATGGAAAGAGAGAGCTTGCTGGAGCTTTCCGCAAAGAATTAGTACCTGAACAACGCTTAACGAGGATGCGCGGGGTGGACCGTCTTACTTCGAGCGGCGAGTCCATAGAGTCTCTCTATCCCTATCCATTGGCGAATGGCGGATATCGATGGTGGTTGTTAGAGTGGGAACGTCCCTGCGGAAAGCTTGGTAAGGTAAAGGAGCGAACAAGCAGCAGAGAAATGGCTGTGAGGCCACAAAGCCGTTGGTTCACAACGGGTTGCGGTATTTTGCGATTCGCTAAGTTCCGGGAGATGTTCTGATATTTTTCAAAATTGGTATGGCAAGCTGAGCGCTTTGTCGCAGGATGTGATTGGAGTATCAGCGGATAGGATGGTATTTCAAGAGAAGGTAGAGGTACAGATGGTAAAGTCCTGTCTTCTGCCGGAGGCAAGTCTTGATGGAGCAAGCGCGCGTCTCAGCGGCTGGCTTGGCGACGCACGGCCACTGAAAGATTTCTTCTTGTGCTTGCGAAATTTCCTTTCTTTCCTTCACCAAGACCACCAACTCAAATCATCGCCGGTTTGACAGCTTTTCTCCTACTCAGCTGGCGACTCCGAATGTGGTCGAGATTACGACACCCCTCTTTAAAACCGTCATCACGAGGGTCCCTCACGGTGGCTTCCATGATGCGGTGACGACCTGAAAGCAGGGACATTCCTTTGTCACGAGGACCACCTTGATGCGCTTTGTCTCGGTCCACTCATGCACTTATTGTTCTAGGTTCCCGATATGTATGTATGCATCCTCGAGCCTATACTCTCCACCCGCGAGTTTTCGTAATGAGGAACAATAACAGCTCTGGTAATCCGATTAAAAGCTCAGCCGCGTGATACACTCTTGCTTGGCATGTCGCTGGTTGAGCATGACGTTAAAAGGCAAAGTCTGAAAATTGAACCATGGATACGGATATACACGGTCAAAACGTTTCGAGAGTTGGGCTAATTAGTGTGTGGTGATCTAGAAGCCGCCAGAGACAAAGGTTCTATGGCACATTTTTAGGAAATGGAAATTTTCAGGGACATCGACGGTAGACATGAGAAATGCTTCTCGTCTCGGTAGTTGTAATTTTCCTAATGTACGCAAGACTAGAGGCTGCGGTCGGGACAGGGCAAGGTGTATTCGCCTCCTATACCAATATATGTCGATGCGCCTGTAAGGCCCGGATCGTTTGACTAGTGTTGACTAGATTCTCTGCCCTTCTAACCCCCTTTTGACTCCTAGTTATATCCCCAACGAAGAGTTTCAAAATATTTAGCAAAGGTCGACTCATACGCCGTTAAGGTACTTTCCTAGATTTTAGTGGCCAAGTTATATTCTCTCGAATTGCTTCAGATGCTTTGAGCAAAAGACGAAGAGTCTTCAGGGATCAAGGTAGTTAGGAAGTAATCCAAATAATCATATATAATTTAATGGCTTGATAAGAATACAGTTTATCACACACGTAATGACTGTGGTAACAGATAAGCTACCCGGGTCTCTACCCAGTAAGAACTTTGGGCGACCGCGTTAAGAACGAGGAATAGCTATCGTGCTGTGTAATGAGGCTGGACTCGCGAAAAGAAAACGCCAGGCGCGTGCTCGAAAACGCCCGCGGAGCAATCGAGGGCCTTGGAACATTAGAGTCGCTTTGCCATGTGGAGGATGCAGGATGATCCTCGTCGGGCGGGAAGCATCTGCAAATCAAATTCAGAGCTGTTTGTTGGATAGATGCAGTCAGCGCCATAAGGCTACTCTGGCTTGGTTCCAAAACGCCAAATCATAACACATGTTGCTATCGATAACTTTGAAAGCACACTATATTGTACAGGGAGGCCCATTTCGAGCGAAACTGCGGCTTGATTGCCTTTCTGAAAATATCCCTCTCCGCCGATTGGCTACGTCATTTCTCGAACGTTGTGCGGCCAACGAACACAACGAAACCCCTCCATACCTAGCCACTACTCCAGCGTCAACCTCAGTTAATTCCAATCAATCTACATCACCTGCATTAGATTTCAACATTCTCCGCTTCAGAACCGTCCTGAAATCTCTCCGTCTTCCTGCGGGCACCTGGATTTAGGAGTAACACCACCTGGGACGGTCTTTCACGTGTCCCAGAGTTCCCACCCGCATCAGCCTTTCTTTAAAGCGACTTCGGCCACGATTGAACTGGTGTCAAATAGCTCGCCATTTATCCTCAACATGACGCAACACTCTCCGCAACTCCACTCGCCTTCTCAGCATGGAACTGACGCCGAAAAGCGCCCTAGAGGTCAGTATGTTACCCCGCTATGTGTAATTATCTCACATGCTGTCAGGCATCCTCAAGAACTCCAATTCCTATCAACGATCTAACTCACAAATATCACCTACGAGTGAAGTTGTTCCTTTGCAGCCAGTACACTCAGCAGAGAGGCCAGAGCTAGGTCGGGGGTTATCAGAGAAAGAAATCGTACTGCAGAATACCCTGCAAAATGCCGGGCCTGCCCATCGTCGCTCGTCATCCAACCCTCGCGGGCCTCCATCAAGACGTCAGTCAGGTACTGGTGTATATCATGCTGATGAGAATAGCCCGCGCCTTAAATGGGACGAAGCCAATCTATATCTAACTGAACAACAACGAGATAGCACGATGAAAATCACAGAACCAAAGACACCATTTGCCAGGCAATATGATCCATTAGAAGATGAAGAGGAGCTGGCGACTTTGAATGCGGAAGATTTAATGGTTGACGAACTCGATAAGGCCAAACATCAAAAGAAGCCTACCCGGATTGATGACATTCCTGAGTTCGACCTTGGGGAGCCTGAACTTGAGGCCCATACCTCACACACTCCAGACAGCGAGAAGCGTGTGATAGTAGATGCTGACGTAATGGACGAGGTTGGCAGACATGGCGAAGAATTCCCTGGTATGACTGCGGAGGAGCGGGAAAAACACCGCAAATTTGAAGAAATGCGACGCAAACACTATGAGATGAAGAACGTCAAGGACCTATTGGGGTAAGAGGTATTCGTTTTGACAAGTGCTGCAATACTTCGTACTTACTGTAACATCCATAGCCACCCCGAAGACGCAGACGGAGAAGATGAGGATGACGGCCAACCACCTGTCCCTGGTTTAGCTCCTGCCCTTCCAAACGGTCAGTAGCGACGAAAAAGGCGTCTATACAGCTTGATAAGCCCAATCGCGAATAAGGCGAGCCGTGAGACGACCATTCGATGACTCCCTTCTTGATACGAGATTTGGAAAGATATTCAGTTCTCGTTAATACGGCGGTCTTATTGAATCGGTACTCATGTGCCATCCAATGACATCCTAGTTGATTTCTATCGTTCGCAAAGCAGATGTATCAAAGTTCCATTCCCCTGCACCCCTTCCATAGCATTGCTCTTTTGCCGCCAGCGTTCCCGAATTGTGTCTTTCACAGTTACACATTCATCCTAGAACATAGCGCAAGCTCAGTGTTATTCAAACAGGGATCGCATTTTCTTTCACAGTGTTATGAATATTGACAGCCATCATTGAAGTTGAAATAATTTCCATTTTAACCTAATGTCATATAACGTTTAAGCCGGACTTGGTTTAAGCCCTATTTGCATCCTCAGTTTTTCAACCTTCTGCTCTTTACTTCCCGTCCTTTCTACATCTAAGGCGAGTAATATTGCATCGACAAGCGTGTCTGTTTTCTAAGTCAGTATTTGTCTCGGCCGAATGCGATGGGTTAATTGGGTTTCACTGACCAGTTAATTTGGCGATTTCTTTTGGCGTTGTAGGAAACCTTTCAATAGGTCTACCCGTCTTTAGGCTGTGCAGCACATGCAACTTGTCATCGGCAGATGTGAGATGACTATTGGCGACGCGGGCGACGTTATTGCTGTTACTACTCTAGCCATCAGTAATCCATCTAACATAGCGGCCAGTGGGCTTCTATACATTGCTTTCGTCCTCGCCTCAAGCTTGTCAAGCCGTTGCACAACCTCATCCTTACGAGGCACGGCCGCGTCTAGTTTCGTACCTGATTTAGTGCCTGTCGTGGACATGACCGCGGAGTTGAGTTTGTTCACTCCGAGAGTAGTATAAGTTACCTTAGTTATACATAATGACACATGGACGGCCTCGACACATTTGTGCCTTCAAATAGCCTTCCAAGAATATAGTAGAGTCAAGCCTGCTAGATGACGTTACAGTGACAGAAATCACGCGTTTGGCCCGTTGTGGCACAGACATCGACCCAGCCACACCTACTGCTGTAACGCCGCTTGCGCTTTGACCGCTGGTCGACGACGATCGGCTTGCGTTGCCTGGCTGCCACCTTCAACACCACCCGACCTCTCCATACACTCCACCACCCGCTCTCTGCCACCTACTCTCTTCCATCTCCTTCATTTCAGTATTCCTCCCTAGGTCAGAAACGCACAGAAGTACCTCAACATGACCAAAAATCAGCCGAACCTTCGTAAAACGGTATCGACTGCCGACCTCTACTCAGACCCATCACCACCACCAGTGCCTGCCGGCCTGACACGCAATCTTACCACCATCCACCGCTCTCGACCGAACCCCTTTATACAAGCCCGTGCTCTTCAGCAACCAGCATCTTCCCGCCATAGCATTGCCGGTCCTTTCAGCAGCCTTCTTGATACCGACGTTAACTTCGACTTTCGTCCTCAGCTTCAGAAATCACCCACTCCACCTCCCGTCCCTCCGAAACTAAAGCTTGCCCCCGCTCCAAATATTCCGCCGCGTTCAGATTTAGAGAAATCAGACCCGGCAAAGTACACAAAGCCTTTTTGCGAGTATATCACCAAAAATCCAACAGTGTTTCACGCTGTAGATGCAGTGGCCAAACAGCTAGAGGAACATGGATACTCCAAACTCTCAGAAAGGGACAGTTGGAAATTAAAGAAAGGCGGCAAGTACTATGTCGAACGGAACGGCAGCAGTATGATCGCATTCGCCATAGGAGATGGATACGAGCCGGGAAACGGAGCGGCGATATTGGCGGGACACGTCGATGCATTAACTGCAAAACTCAAGCCGATCCCGAAGTTGCACACCAAGGCTGGATATGTCCAGTTAGGGGTCGCACCATATGCTGGGGCGCTGAACAACACCTGGTGGGATCGTGATTTAGGTATAGGTGGACGGGTATTGATCAAGGAGGGTGGCAAGGTTGTATCGAAATTGGTTAAGTTAGACTGGCCAAGTAGGTGATGAGGCGTAAATAATGCCCCGGGCGGTGTTGACTGTGCTATAGTTGCTCGGATACCTACGCTAGCACCGCACTTCGGCGCTGCGGCGAACGGCCCATTCAACAAGGAGACACAGATGGTGCCTATTGTCGGCCTTGACAACTCTGACATACCCAGCGCCAAGGATGAGAACTGGAAGCCATCTCTCCTTGGTGGCGAGCGTGCTTTCGTTTCTACGCAGCCCGAACGCTTGGTAAAGGCAATCTCAAAGGAACTGAATATTACTGATTGTAAGCGGCCCAACACAACCTACTTACGAAACGTAGTCAACCTGCTAACAGCATTTCCGTAGATAGCAGCATTGTGAACTGGGAACTCGAACTATTCGACATCCAGCCTGCTACTGTTGGCGGTCTGGAGAAAGAATTTATATTCGCTGGTCGTATTGACGACAAACTATGCTCTTGGGCCGCTATCCAGGCTCTAATCAACAGTACCGATTCTCATGCTTCATCTAGCCAAATCAAAGTCGTTGGTCTTTTCGACGATGAGGAGATTGGCAGTCTACTCCGCCAGGGCGCACGTGGCAACTTCCTTCCTACCATCATAGAGCGTGTTGTCGACTCTTTTGCTAATTCAAGTGTCACTACTCTTGTTTCTCGTACTTACGCCAACAGCTTCATTGTGTCGTCAGATGTCATTCATGCAGTAAACCCCAACTTCCTGAATGCGTACCTAGAGAACCACAGCCCGCGTCTGAACGTTGGCCTTGCCGTCTCTGCTGACGCAAATGGGCACATGACTACTGACGCTGTTAGCACGGCTATTCTACAACGCTGCGCAGACAAGTGCAACACTAAGTTGCAAGTATTCCAGATACGGAACGACGTTAGGAGCGGCGGCACTGTTGGGCCCATGTTGAGTGCAAAAACCGGAATCAGAGCCATTGATGCCGGCATCCCACAGTTGAGCATGCACAGCATTCGTGCCACTACTGGTGCGCTGGATCCCGGCTTGGGCGTTATTGCTTTCCAAGGGTTTTTGGATCATTATGAGCATGTGGATGCGGAGTTCAAATAGAATTCAATATTCTGACGATTAAGCGGGTGCTCGCACATTTCCATTCCTACAGAAGCATCATCTCGGAACACAGGTCAACTCTAGATTGTAGGTGCGTTTTAAATGCTTGTAACATATGTTTTTGTTAGATGGTTCAGCCTGAACTCGATTACTGTCGTACTCAATACACAATGGAGTTTAAACTCACTAAACAACATAAATTTTATTTGAGGTTGACTTGCGTTGGTTTCAAGTAAGTTTTAGCCCCCGTATTCTCTCATTTCATTATCCACACGAACCGCCTTTAGTCTCGCTCTGCTCTCTTGCGTCCCTTCTATCCCCGCCAACATTAGTCATGAAGTCTCAACCTACCTATATCTCCCATTGATATCGAAGCGACACCAAACTTATGGGCTTGGCCTAAGTAGAATAATAGGATAGCTGCACCACCAGCTCTCAAGAACATTATTCTATCGACAACGTGCGATCGCTTTATCAACGCTATTTCAAAAACAGATACAGCAATACCAAACCAAACCAATTCACAAGGAAGATCATTACATCCAAAATACTTTATAAGTGTTCAAATGCGCAGCCATGCCCTCAAATTTACTACCAATCTCAGAGTCTATTGTTGCACATTCCAGCAGAGCTCCGTCTCCCGATATGCGAGTACAACTTCTACAACCCTCGTGTTCTCAGCTGTGAATGCGACTAGGTCTTCATGAAGTGTCAGTATGGATCATAACACTCAGCCCCATGAGAATCTTTCCAGTATACTTATCATCAGCAAATCGCCTTCACCTTTATTTTTTTTGTAGCATCCTTATGCCCCTTATATATAGAGATATCTAACCATCGTCTAGAGCGAACACTTTAAAAGTGGCATGTGAAAGACACTTCTACAACCCCGATATACTTCTTTAGTGACAAAGCGCTCTCCAAACTAACGGAAACTAAATAGCATTAGTACTAGAACGGCCTTCAACATCCTCAATAGCACACTCTATTCACTACGCTGGGGATTTAGCCTTTTTTAACGCCTCCCTTGCCAAAAATGTATTAGCAATCGACGACAACCTTGTTCAAGTGTACTAGCCATGTTCCTATCTGGACCCACCCGCCCAGCTAATAATTACTTCAGCTTCTTTACACCAGATTCCATGCTTTCATAAGCCTGGTGTAGAAAATATGCACAGCTCTAAACGAACCTACTTTTTGCCCGGTGGGATTGAGCTTATAGCGCTAGAAGAGCGCGAAAATTCTAGCCTTTGTAAAGTTAATGTGTTTCTTGTAAAGATCCAACAGGGATACATTCTAGATGTTGTAGAAGAATCCGAAGTTAACAAAGAACGGCAATTATGAAGTGTATGGATTCTCATAGGGGGCGATCCACATATGCCTCTACACAGGAAGCAATACTCTCTCTTTATGCCTATAGTTCCCACCGTGTCTCCAGAAAACCATACTGGATATAGGTAGTTAGCTTAAGACAAGAAGATATTGTCCAGTATTCAAGCAACGTCACGACACTTGCTCATTTCTTTGTTAATAAAAGCTCTAAGATGCAAACTGGCATTGTCTAAGTATTGAAAATTAACTAGGGAAACTTTTGCAGCTGTTAGAAGTAAGGTGCCAGTCAATATTTTTGTAATACGCGGTAAAATTGTCGTTTCTAATCGCACTGGGTACTGATACATCTGCCTTAACAAGTCAAGACCTTTCGACGTGCATTTGTGCAAAACTTGACGAGCTAATTCAATGATATTTGCAGCCTAAATACTTCTTCTATGGTCCGTCAAACTCCAACAATGTCGTCTTCACAATAATTTAGCCTCATTTATCGCCTTCTCCTCTAAACACTCCTCATAATTAAACCCAAGCTCGTTGATACTCCTCACCTTACTCCTCTCTTCTTGTTTCTCCGCGAATGCTCTGCGGATCTTTGGAAAAGTTTCCCTAGTCCAAAATTCTCGCGGCCCCCAGGTCGGAGGGATCTTACCCTTACCTCCGTTGTCAAGTCCTTCCTTTAAAGGCGCAGTTAACGCCCAGTTAGACAAATGGTTGATGTAGTTGGCGTCTTTTGGAAACGGAAGGAGGTGAAATGAACGCCCCGGTCCCATTTCTGTAATCGTCCTGTCTTCCCACTTCCGCATCTCTTCATACGGCGGGAGAGATAGCCGTCCAGAATAAACTCGTGCAAGAATGGAACCCTGCGCTTCTGCTACTGGAAATGGAATAACCCGTTGCGGCAGTGCTAGGAACGACAACGTTGGTCGAGGTGAATAAAAAAGATGCAGATAAGTATGTTGAACACGGGTACCGCCGCTAATGAGCTCTGAACCAAGGGTTTTTAGAAATGGTAGAGAGTAGAAGTACCCCGTGCAAAATACAATGGCGTCTATGTCAGATTCAACACGGCCATCCTCAAAGCGTATAGAACGGTTATCGAGAATGAAAGTGGAAATCTGAGGGAGATCAAACTTGCGCGGATCGGGAGCAGGGATGAGCATTGAGGTAGACTTTTGGGAACAGAGGATAGGCGTCTTGCCGTATGCGGCTACCTGAGAGCTGACATCAATGCCGGATGCAGAGTTACCGACTACAACAACTTTCTTGGAGAATATCAGCAGTGATTCGAAAGGCAAACCGCATTTAAATAGTTTTGTCGGAGAAGTTTCCTACATACTTTGCCGCTAAACTCCTCTGGCCTCCGAAAGTATTTTGAGTGGGAGATTATTCCTGGATATCTCTCGTTCCATTCTTTAATTCTCTCGATATTGGGCACGTATGGGACGATGAAATGGCCATTTGCTACAACAACAGCATCATAAAGTCCTTCTTTTTCTTCTCTCGTTGCTAGATCTCTGGTTTTTACCCTCCAGCCATCCTTATTGGCGATAGAATTTTTATTGGTACCTGATTCTTCTATTCTCACGTCGACAACCTGTGTCTCAAGTTTTACTAGATGCATCACATCTTGCCCATATCTTTGAATGTATTCAAGGACGGTTTCGTGCTTCGGAAATAGCTGCGAATCCTGTGGCCAGTTCAAGTCTGAAAATCCCATGAGACCGCGTGGTATATTGGTCTCGAGTCTTTCGTATAGCGGTGAGATAAACGATGCTATTCTCTTTGATCTGATTTGTTCACCCCGTTTATTTTGTGCATGTGGAAGTTGACTTGGGGTGCGCCAAATCGGTTCGTCGACTCTCCCGCTCGGGTCGGTTTGGGGGACTGTGAAAATGTCTTCATCACGATCTTCTGGTGTATAATTCCAGATTCCGCCAACAGAGCTACGCTGCTCAAAGATATCGATCCTATCGAATGATTTTTCGGCAAGAAAATATCTATCACGGTTCAATGTTGTCGTTATTGTGGTTTAAGAGCGCAAGACCTACTTTGCAGCTGCTAGCCCGGAAGGTCCGGCACCGACTATGGCAATGGTATTTATCCTATAGTTTGATGTATTCATATTTTAGATATCTTGAAACGAACGAGCACGAAAATGATTCTGAACATGTAATAATTAACTCAAAGACCAAAGGATCTTTCATGGATGTCAGACTGGGCAGGTTTGGGCTAGAAATATGCTTCAAATAGCACAAAACTTCTCAACCAAAATGCTATTCTTGTTGTACTTAGAACTTGCTCAGGTTTACCTGCCTCTCCTAATTCTACCGTGCGCTATCGTTGGCGATCATATCCGAAGGACGGAAGCGGATCGAAAAGTCCAAAGCCATAATCGATAAGGAGGGAAATCGTCATCACGCAATCTTGGCGTTCCGCTCCGAGCTCCACGTTCAGCTTCCTCGCGCTGGCGACGCTAACAGTGCGTGTCAAGGTGTGGCCTCTCCTTTCAATACTCTTCTGCCTGTGACCCTGGAGTTCTCTAGGATTTCATGCCATGCTTCACTTAGCAAGTCATAACTCTGGATTGTAATTGGTTAAGTGCATTAACGTCTCCGCCACGATCGTTCCTCTCAACATTCCCAACACTACAAAATGCTCCGCTCTCTACGCTCATTACCAACACCTGGATCTCTTCCTGCGAGGCGCCCTTTTTCCACTTCTACCATCATGTCTGGTTTTTTGAGGATCGGTTTCGTACCCGGTATACTTCTCAGCCGGTCCCCCTCGTAACATCGTCAGCTACTGATCTGATCTATTTCAGAGCACTTCTCTACCCCTCTTCATTTCGCCCAAAAACACTATGCTCTGCCTGACTCTCTAGTCCCTTTCCCATCCGGTACTGGGCATATGGTGCAAGCATTGCGGGCCGGGGAAATAGACGTTGGAGTGGGGCTGACGGAGGGGTGGGTGGCAGCATTGGGGAAAGCACAAGCATCCAAAAACCCGTCCCCTAGCGACGCAGGATTCAAAGTGGTAGGGACTTACGTTGAAACACCACTTTGCTGGGCCATAAGTACTGGTGTCAAGCGAGAGCTTTCTAGCGTGAAGGAATTGTATGGGAGGAGAATTGGAGTTAGTAGGATAGGGAGGTACGCATTTATGAACAAACTTCGACCTATAAACTCGAAATGCCTTGAAGCCTTAGATTTCCTGCAATTCGGTTTTCACGTGCTGTGAGCTGACTCTAGATTGTCGCAGCGGCTCATACGTAATGGGATTCGTCCTTGCAGACCAGCAAGGTTGGCTCGACCCCAGTTCTTCCCCCCAGCCCTTTGAGGTCGTACCCCTTAATACGTTCGAGAGGTTGAGGGAAGGTGTGAACAACTCTACTGCAGACTTCTTCATGTGGGAGCATTTCACTTCAAAGCGGTATTATGACAACGAGTCTATAAAGCGCATCGGAGAGATTTACACACCCTGGAGCAGCTGGAAGATCGTGGCTCGCACGCCGCTTCTCTCGTCCCCTGAATTACAGAATTTCTTAGAATCTGTGAATAAAGGAATTAGGTATTTTGAAGCAAACCAAGAAGAGGCCGTAAAGTATATCAGTACAGAACTGGATTACTCGGAGAAGGACGCGAGAGACTGGCTTAAGACGGTTAGGTTTGCGCAGAATGTGACGGGCGTGGATAAAGGAGTGATCGAGAAGACCGTTGAGGTTTTAAGTAAGGCAGGGGTATTAGGTAGCGGGGTAGAGGTGGAAAGTATGATCGGTGTTGAAAGGAGTGAGGCGGTTAAGTGGATATAATTATAGCATAGTATCTGTCTTCACGACCTAAGCAATCAAGTTGTAGAATAGTAGGCGTGGCGCAATTGTCTGGGCTTCTGTTGAATTTAGCCTTCAAGGGTTTATTTTTCTCTATTGAGTCTCATAAACTATTTAGAGCATTTTGCACATACCCAGCATTTCCTGCTAACTAAGCTGATCTGCGTGAACAAAGGCACGAGTATTTGTCCTAGATTATACCAAAAGTTAGGACATCTTCACAGAGCTAGAGCCCTAGGATATGCACAATTTACTGGTTAGAATTAAGCTGTTGTTATTCTTAAACGCCTTGACACCATGCTCTTTACAAACGAACCTGATCAACGCCTGTTCAGTTTTCACCTTGATACATAGTATCGGTATCGCGTCTAGACAGAAAGCATGAAAGCTTCTCTCATGCCTCCACAGATCCCTCGTTAAGTTTCTTCCCACCCCCAGCAATCATATCCAAAAAGCCTTTCTTGCTCATCTCTGTCACTTTCTCCTCCCTTTTCCCAATTCCAATCAAACCCTTCTGCCGCGCCTCCCTTGCAGCCTCTTCACCCTTCACCTGCGCTGCCCGAACTGCATTAAACAGTTTAATAACACCCCGCTGTGCTGTCTTTTTCAGACGTTTCTCCTCCTCCAAGATTTCTGCCGTGCTTGTATCCGCGTTTTCTAGGCCCAAGACATCCTTTACACGACCCCGGTCTAAGGCAGCCTTCTTCTCCTCTCGTAATTTCCCGCGTGCTTTTGCTTCTAAACGAGCTTCATTAAGCTCCTTAGACGCTGCTGCTGCATCCTTACTTCTTGAGAGGACAGGGTCGGTGCGTTTGGATGTTGAGAGCTTGGAGGAAAGGATTTTGGACATGGAGGTCGCGAAGGCGTCTGGGTCATTGCGTTTTCGCATTTTTATTGGCGCATTTGTGGAGGTTTCGGAAGCGTCTGAATCTGGTTCAGATCCATCGCTATGTTCTGAGTTTTCTGAGCCCATATCGGCGTTGTCTCGGTCCAGTGACCCATCGTCGTCGGAGGCTCCCGTTGCGTCTGGGAATCCGTCCTCTTGGGGAGTACCTTTCTGCGCTGGTTTTGATGCGAGTTTCGGAGTTGTACCAGCTTCGTCGCCTGAGTCCTTGAGGTCTACGGCGGTGAAATCTTGGCCCTCGACTGCATCCTCATCTTCGCTCGAACTGTGGTAGTGCCGTTGTCGCTTTACTTTTTTAACTTTCTTTGGTAGCTTTCCACGCATGCCATCCTCTGTCCTGCGCCGTTTTAAGGTCGTTGAAGGCATTGTGAACGAATTGTGTGGTGTAGTAAAACTAAGGCTTGTGGAGGAAACTTTTCCTTTGAGTGGAACTTTGAAAATGTGTCGGCGGAGTCCTAACCCCGCCCCGCCGCCGCTCTCCACACTAAATTTCCCACACCTTTGAGACGGCACGGACGGCTACATTGTGCTATCACCACACCTCCCCCCCCACTCTACTTCAGTAACCACTTTTCCGCCAACATGGTCCTTCAAGACCTTGGACGGCGCATTAATGCTGCGGTCTCGGACCTTACAAGGTCTGCTAATCTAGATGAGAAAGTGCGTCGCCTCAACCTCTGCGCAGGCGTCTCACAGCTAATGCTGGTGTTCGCAGGCATTCGATGGCATGGTCAAGGAAATCTGCAATGCCTTGATCGAAGCAGATGTAAATATCAAACTCGTTGCCGGCCTCCGTAACTCAATAAAACGTACTGTAAACTTCAACGATCAATCCCCGGGTGTGAACAAGAAGCGATTAATACAGAAGGTACGGGATAATCATTCTCTCTAAAGATCTCGCCTTGAAAGAAAGAAAGAATTGAATTTTTTTGGCAGCCTGTTCCTCTAATTATCCAGAGAATGTATCTGACATATTCTTCCAGGCTGTGTTTGATGAACTAGTCAAACTTGTCGATCCGCACGCGGAGCCCTTTAAACCTAAGAAGGGTAAACCAAACGTCATAATGTTTGTCGGTCTTCAAGGTTCCGGAAAAACAACAACATGTACAAAGCTGGCGCGCTGGTATCAGGCTCGAGGATTCAAATCGTGTCTCGTTTGCGCTGATACTTTCCGTGCTGGTGCTTTTGATCAACTGAAGCAAAACGCCACCAAGGCGAAGATCCCTTATTATGGCTCACATACCCAGACGGATCCAGTCATAGTGGCAAGAGAGGGTGTAGATCAGTTTAAGAAGGAGAGATTCGAGATCATTATTGTGGATACCTCTGGGAGGCATAGGCAAGAAAAAGATTTGTTTGATGAAATGGTGCAAATACAACAAGCCGTCGCGCCGGATCAAACTATCATGGTACTCGATGCATCCATCGGGCAAGCAGCAGAAGCACAATCACGTGCATTCAAGGAGACGGCGGATTTTGGAGCGATTGTCATTACGAAGACCGACGGTGCGGCAGCCGGAGGTGGAGCTATCTCTGCTGTTGCAGCAACCCATACGCCCATTGTCTTCATAGGAACTGGCGAACATATGCTTGATCTCGAGCGTTTTGCGCCTCAGCCCTTCGTTTCAAAACTACTTGGCATGGGCGACGTTGCAGGCTTAGTTGAGCACGTGCAAAGTCTCAAGTTGGATCAGAAAGATACCATGAAACATATCGCCTCTGGTGTGTTTACGGTCAAAGATCTCCGCGACCAACTAAGCAATATCATGAAAATGGGACCTTTGTCTAAGATGGCCGGAATGATTCCCGGCCTCTCAAATATGATGGGCGGTATGGACGATGAGGAGGGCGGAATGAAATTACGGCGCATGATCTACATTTGCGACAGCATGACAGAGAAGGAGCTTGAGTCAGATGGCAAGATATTTGTCGAACAGCCATCAAGAATGACGCGTGTAGCATGCGGGTCTGGAACCAGTGTACGCGAAGTTGAGGAGTTACTAACACAACACCGGATGATGGCTGGTATGGCGAAAAAGATGAAGGGAGGTGTGCAGAATATGCAACGTGCGCAAGGAGCTATGGGCGGCGGGAATCGCGCACAACAGCTAGCAGCAATGCAAAAGCGTATGCAGAGCATGGGTGGTGCCGGTGGGCCAGGCGGCGCCGGTGGTATGCCCGACTTAGGTGCTATGATGAAGATGTTAGGAGGCGGAAGGGGTGGAGGCATGCCGGATATGGGAGGCATGGACTTAAATGCGATGATGAAGATGATGGGGGGTGGTGGAATGCCAGGGATGCCAGGGATGCCAGGGATGCCTGGGGCAGGTGGAAGGGGGAGGAGGTGAGGCTGAAAGTTAGCATGCTGCCTATTATGAAAATGTATGCATAGCTAAGGTGTTGGGCGTTCTTATGCTGAGCTAAGGATCAAGTTCAGTGGATTACCCAGGTAGGATGTTCGGGTGATATGACATATTTAACTAGGGATACCATAAATCATCGGACTGGCAAAAGTTTCTTGGCTTCGCAAAGATTCGATGGCAGTGGAACTTGTACCTCTTACAAACATGTTGATGATAAGGGGCTCTTACGCTTTATGCTACTGAGGCATTCATCTATTGCTCAGGACATTAGCTACGATCTCATATATATACACAGCCGTCAATGCTCACAGAGACCACATTCAACTTTATTCATACCTCAGTCTAGATTTCTTCAATTAACCATAAAGTTTCAGAGAGAGTAGCGAGCATCAACATCTCGATTAGCTACGCATGAGACAGTAGTAGGTTAACTAGGATATATAGCGTAAAAAACCGCTGGCAAGATACCAGGAAGAGTATGTCAAGCATTACACGTATAATGCTCATAGAATTCACTCAACTTTCTTGAACTGCTGAGGGGATCTCACGGCTTGACTAATCGTATTTGTGGTTCTTATCCTTCTAGGGCATAATTATCACATCCCCTTCTCCACTACCTGGTTTTCCCCAAACGATCTGCGCTGTTGGTCTTGTGCTAGGCGCAAACCTCATCACAATGCAGAATAATGTGCTACTCCTCGTCGGCAACGGCCTCAGAGGATCCTCTTGGCAGCAAATTGACTGCGGTGCATTGAAAGTATCCGAGAAGATTTTCTTCCGCAATGCCTCCCTAGTCACAGTCTCACCATCCGCAACGAGCGCACTGGCCAGTCTCCTCATTCGATCGAGTCTGATCGGTGATCCACTAAGCCATGGTGGCTCATCCACAAATCGGTTTTGGATGAAGTGGTTTGTATGACATATCATACCATGATCATTTGGTTTCAGATAGACATCGCCCATGGGAGACAATTCTAGACCAACTGGCCCTTCAGAGTCTGCAATTAGGATATGTTGAGCGGATGCCAAGCTGCCCAAAGCCTCAAGCTGTGCGATTGCTAAAGCAGCAGAGGTGGAGTTCAGGCACACACGCAGAGCTACATGAACCGGTAGTTTTTTCGGGTCTGTTGGTCGAGCGCGGATAGCGTTCAAGCAAGTGCCTACGGATGAAGAATTGAAGCCGATCTTCCCGATAATGCCAGCCTAGATCGAACTCAGCTTCTTAAATAATACATAGTGAAATACGACGCAAATACCTCAGTTACCATATGGATAGCAGGCTTGTCTTGTTGGCTGATAGACATAATCACTAGATTGTCTTTTATACTCGCTGTCCAGTCCCAATTCTGGGCTAAGAGAGTTCTATCTTTAAACTTCCACCCAAGACTTGAACAGCCATCAGAAAAAAGACCCAATGCAATCTCACTCCGGCAGTTCAGTGCAACGATATCTAGAATATCTAGTTCTGCGCCGTTAGCGATTCCAGCAATCTCCGCATAAATGTCTGGGGTGAGTCGCTCAATAGTCACACGATACTCATTTGCTATATCTCGTACTGTAGGCCAATCAAGCTTTGAGGTCTCTTTGAACATGGTATTGTAAATTTCGATTTGTTTCCGGATCTGACAGGCCAGTTGCCGGCCGTGTTCGAGTCCAATCTATCCATTTAGACGTTAGTGGAATATCTTCCACTTATCATTGCCTTAACACACTTCTCGCGGCGTTCCGCTAAGCTTAATTCTTAACGGAATTGTTGGATTGGGCCACATTCTCCACGATAGAGATATGTGGAGATATGCATAAGACTGCTTCCGGTTCTACCACTATTGGCGTCGAAGCTTGGACGTGTATTTTACTGCTTTTGAACATAGAACTCTTAGACGCAATACTAGGTATGAAAGGTGTCAAGATGTTGTTGTCTACTTGGATGGAGCCTTTGACGAGGGATCAGTTGACCTGGCCTGGATTCAACATCGGCTCACCAGCGCCGTC
>KV748692.1:45683-62644 GCA_001692915.1 Glonium stellatum | reverse complement strand
TTAAATATTATAAATCTCTATTTTAATACTATGCCAAGAATCGTGATATTAATCCAAGTCAAACTATTTAGACCAAATTATAGATCCTTAATCCAATCCAAACCAAACGTGTTACATAATCAAACGCCCCACCCGTTTGGTTTGGATTGTTTGAGTCAGTTCATGCCCCACCCTGCCGCGGATCTGATTGTACAGCCAAACCGAGCTTCTCATAAGTATGTGGCCATGCTTCGTCTAGCAGTCCGTATATGCTCGGGAATGTATTAACGATAGGGCCTTTCATACCATGCATCCCAGGAACGACGTATTCAGTCTGGAGGCCTTTTTGGGTCTTTTTAGAAGGCGCGACATAATCTTCAGATTTTTTGTAGTAAGGTTGAAGGGCATCCCACGACCAATTCGCATTTCCTAAGCTCCCCCAGTTATCGATGTCTCGCTGGGAGGCATGGGTCTAAAACATAAAATTGATGGCGCTGGAGCCTCCTAGCTGTTTCCCACGAGGGTGAGCAACGACTTGATCGTCTGCGTAAACCTTATGAACATGTTAGCGAATCTCCGAAGTCACAAGTTCTGTTGACATTTTGCATATAGAATGTACCTGGGGCACAGTTTTATAGTTCCAGTCATACTCTGAATCTCCGTACATGCTAGTATAAAGACCAGGTGATAGCACATTTATGTCGCTGGAGTGGTCGTTTCCAGCTTCGAGAACTATAGCCGAAACATCAGGATCTTCTGTAAGACGAGCTGCTATCGTCAAGCCTGCTGTACCACCTCCGATAACACTATAATTATCAGTAGGAAAAAACTCTCTATCGCTTTTATTCTGTGCCAAAACCTACACATAATCGTAAGTCGAAGTTGATTGAATTGTGCCGAGAAGGTATCGCGAGAAGGCTAATATCCATAATATTCTCCCCATCGTTTGTTCTCTTCTGCATGCATCCACTGTCTTAGCCGTCCTGACCCCCTCAAACAGGAATTCGGCGTATCTGATTGATATAAGTACTCATCCCATAATCGCCCGGAGTTTACTCATCAGATGATCAACTCGTACCTTTCAGCGCCGAGCAATTGGCCATTGGCTGCGTCCTGTCGGTGCCTGCGCGAGAAGCGTTCTTGTCAAATGCCTTGGCGATTACTGAGCGTCGGTGGCGCACAGGATCTCCGTTAGCCCTATTAGGAAGTTAGTCAGCCCAGAAAGGCAAAAGTTCCGAAGTCCTATCGGGTAACTTTTTAGCTCTGCATTATAGATAGGCCGTGCAATTACATCGTTTTGATGTCGAACGAAGTAAAACTTTTCAGGGTAGGTATTGTTTGAACGCGTAAAACAAACCATTCAAACTACCGGTACGGAGCTGTGAGAGGCTATCTTTAACAATTCCGCCCCCACCGATCGGTAGCAAGGTTTGGCTGCAGAACGGCCCGCAATGGGCTTCCCCCCCACCAATAACGCCACGATTCAAAAGCAATGAGCTGCTGGGTTTCCCTTTGTAGAGACTGAATTTTTTGTCAAGATTTTTTCGGCAAAACCACAATAGTCTTTACCACATAATCTAAGATTGTTACATTCTAAGGGAAATCCAGTAATTCAAAGGATCGAGCTGCGTTTCAACGCTGACGAGCAAGTATTCAAAATCCTCATTTAACTGGTAGACTCCCGAGCCGGATGCTGCTGCATAGAGTGTGATACTACCTTGCATGTACAATATGCTAGTCTTAAGGCGCCCTATAACTGAACGGCCACGTTCTTTGGAAAGTATAACGTATACTGTTTGTACAGTTTGATGAAAATCTAGCTAGCTGACAGATATACCTGTCATAAATTAATGCCCTAGGTTCTCACTCGGCAACATATGTAAGCGCCGTGGTTTGACCGGCAATCCCTGGAGATATTTTGTGGCGGTGCGATGGCGTAAGCCTTCTACAAAAATACAAAAATCGCTCCTGAGCGAGAATAGAAACTCCTGTACACCTAGTGTAATGCATCTACGTATGATCCTTCCCAGTCATTACTCAGTTTCCGCTATATGCACCATTAAACATGCCCAAATAAAAAAACATAACGAATAAAGGTATTAAGACAATGGTTCTGGGTATCAAAAAAGTCATTCATGAAATGCAAGCAGAAGTCTTATGGAAAACCGAAAATAGGAGGGTTAACTGGCGGTGTGTTGGGATATAGAGATCCAAACTCTAAGTAAATATCATCGGATGAGAGTTTGTACGACGTAGAAGGCTAGGTAAACCTCCGAACAAGAATTTTGTGCGCCATGGCATCTCTACCCAAGAGCCCATGTTGTAGTGATAGATAATGACGGTACCACGTCCCCCCCTTGTGGGCTAGATGTCGTCAACTCGTGTATAGTTTTTTGTTCATTAATCATAAAATTTTAGCTTTGGAAATTGAATTGCTGGACAGGATCAATGTTAAGGTCTTGGCGGTTATGGTTGTATGGCCGAGGTGGCCCAGCGTTAGTACGAGGAACCTCATATTCGGCAGGAAGATCAGGGTGGTTTGTCCCAGCAGCAGGATCGAGCTGCTGTGATCGTCTAAGAGTGAAGTTGCTCTTCGCTTTCCTCAGGGACTTTTTTATGAGCTGCCCTGTAGAGGAACGAGCAGAGAAGGCGGAGTCTTGGATTGTGGGTGCTGAATCAAAGTAGTTTGGAAAAGGCCCAATGAGCGGGTTGGTAGGTCGCCCGGGATCAACGAAGGCTGGATAATATGTGGAGTCATGAGGGATTGGAGAATCCAGACACGAAGACATCCGGTCCATCGACTCCATAGATAAACTTAATTCAGGAACAGTATCGCCCACATCCATGAAACTCATGCGGTCTTGGGGGGAGTTGAACCCGATCGCGTCATATGAAGGCTCTGGATCTTCCGTCACTCCTTGGGATGGAAGTGGAGACTGCAGAAGTTGTTCGGAAGGATGTTCTAATGGAAGGGGAGATTTAGGAATGTCAAGCCGGAAACGGGAGTACGGGTTTGGAGTTCCACCTCTAAGGATAATCCTTAGCTGTTCATGAGACAACTTATTGATATTCTCAACTGAATCGAGGCTAGGTGTTACAAAACCGTCGGGTAGAGCGACAGCTTGTTCAGAAGACGCCGAAATTGAGGGCGGCGGCAAATCTAATCCTAGCTTGAGTGTTATCATCAAGAAGTCGTCACGGTTAGGTCGAAAATCGCCGCATTCCAGTTTTTGTCTCAGGACTCTAGTGTTGTGCGGATGCCAACAAAGCTGGGATCGATCTTTCTTCAACTGTTCGCCAAAATAAACAAAGAGAGATTTCCAGATATCGCGAATACTGTCCTGGCGGATTAAATTTCGTATTACGTTCGTGTAACGCCATTGTGTTCTTTTCATACCATCCTTCATGTGCTTTGCAACGTGATCGCAACGATCATTCCAGGAAGACAACAAAGTCTTGCAATTGTCAAATCCACACCCAAAGACCGCCTTAGGCAATAACTGAACCTTGACATCGCTTAGAGGGGGGAGAGGCCGACCAGGATGAGAGCGCTGGTGATGCCGAGTAAAATCTGCGTCGCGATCGAAGATCAAACGACAGTTCGGCACTGGGCACGGCCATTCCTGTCCAGTTTCATGAATCCTCGTCTCGTGTTTCTTCCAATCAGACTTCGTCCCAAAAGTTTTGTGGACGTTTTCTTTCTGTTCAGCACAGAATGTACAGAAAAGGACTCGCTCGCTTGACTGGAGAGAGGACTGGCTGGTTTCATGAAAGTCATTGTCAACCTGACTAAGAGGAGAGGTTTCGGAGAAAGCTTGTTCGACCGAGGCGGTAAATTCGTATGGTGTGCGTCGCGCAGATGGTGGCACAGGACGGTTAGGGTCTAGGCCGAGAGGATAGTGGCCGGGACGCTGAACAGTACGGCTACGAGACGATGCTGACGATGATATTGAAGGATTAAAATCGCTGCTGGAAGAAGAATAAAGGCTTGAGCCAATGGATAAGCGATGGGTGAAGAGAGATGAGCCGGATGTGGTTGAAAAGGAAGCGACGGAATTGCGACCTGCTAAATGAGTCAGCAGAAGAAGCGAGAAGGGATGGAAGGTGCAGACGAACGAGACTTTGTGGCCTCGAGAAACATGTGCTCTATTGTCTGCAGAGTGTACTTGTTGAGCAAAGCCTCAACGTGGTGGCGATCCTCCTCTGGGTAGTCTTGCCATTCCTCCATCGCAAACTGCGCAGTAACTAGAGGCGCCTATTAGGGCACGATGGAGAAACGAAGCCGGCGTTTGCTGGGTTCCCGACAAGGCCCGAAGTCATACGCGTGTTTTCTAGAATCCAGATAGAAGGCCAGAATCGCCTAGGTCTCCCGTCTTGGATCCCTCGTCCGCGATCAATTGAACCAATAAAGACGAATAATGAAAAGGAAAAAGATGCACGACAAGCGAGACTTCCGAAGGCTGATCGAAATTGCGGAGGGATTGCTGCAGGGCAGAAGGAGCAATCCAGATTATGCAAGCCTTATCGCAACGTGGTGCACGCTTGAAAGGAGTGACTTGAAGCACGCGGAACGAGCGACGAAGGGCAAGGAGAGTAGGAAAATCTCCTCGAAAAGATATGAGACGGCGGCCGTGCCCTTGAAGTCCCCGCGGCGAGATGGGAAAGAAAAACATTCTGGAAGGGCAGAGTAGAAGGTAAATACCTAGTGTCGACGGTTCGCCGCCCCGGCCGCGTGTGAGAACTTCAACCCAAAGTTGAGGCAAGGCTGAGAACATTTCTCTCCTTCCTGAAACTCTTAAGACTCACAAGCCATTGGCTTGCCTGTGCAGCCGACAGCTAGGCCAGCATGTCAATCCGTCGGGAAGCGAGGACGGGCTAGGCCATGTTGTCGATGGTGGTGATGTTGCGATGCTGCTGCCATGATGCCGTGTTGCCATGTTGGCCTGTTGCCGGCTCGTGGAGCGTGCAGCTCGTAATTGGCAGCAGAAGCGTTCTGCGATTAATAGAGAGTCTGGGAAATGTTTTCGACGGCCGGGCGCTGTGAAACACGCTAGTCTGGTTCCTGGCTCCCAGGTGTGCCGTTCCTGTATGTTACCTGGCTGGCTGACGGCAACCCAAACGCCAACGGAGATCTCCGAGTGACATGCATCATCATTCCCCATGCCAAACCGGAGTCTTCCAGAAGTCAGAGACGTTCGATATGTGGGGCGCCAGCCTGGTCCTACTTGGCCTGCGTTGTGTGATAGACGTCCGTGTCAAACATGAAGGGCTCGGGGTCGTGTCCTCTGCCACGCCAATCGCCCACTGTCGCCCTCCCCCAACCCTGCCGTCTGCACCGCGATGTCATTCTAGCAGTTCAGCGTGACGCCCTCTGCTCACCGACAAAGGGATCCAAGCTTCCCCGCTTTCCCCCTTTTCTCCCAGCAAGCAGATGACGCATAAACGCCATTGCGCTGACAACCAGCCAGAGACGCACCTCGCGGGCTGTCTCGGTAGGAAGATAATTTGGAGCGGGGGTCGCAGAATAGTCGTGTGCCGAGGATGGGGGTTGCCCTGCCATTTGCCATGGCCTGATGCTGCTGCTCCGTGGAACGTCCAATCCCTAGCGCAACCAACTCTATCTAGACCACCTCTCATATCACACTACTTTACTTTAGCCAGAACGAGGTATGCAGAGTAATCACCACTCTCGACAATCTTAACGTGGGAAACCGACTTCATGCAGAACCATGCAAACCCTGCATAGCCAAACCATATTAGCTCGCCATATCAATGCGCCTTCCATCCATTATGGACTATCTTGAATTTTCTTGAACTCCACCGGCCAATTTACACCTCTGGCCTCACCGCATTATCAGAACGGGCTAATCTTCGAAGCTGCTGATTGCCGGGCCTTCCTATCAAATGTGGATTTTCGAGGGCAGGACATGGTCGTTCGGATCCTGAGAATAGGGGTAGCAACGTCAGAACCACAATCTTCTTATTAAATTCTTGAGTGCTCTCTTGGCTTTCTTCCCGTCTATACCTCACTAGACTTTCAACCCAGAATGCTATCCTGCTCTTTCAGAAGCGAATCCCTCCAGCGAATCCCTCCAGCGAATCCCTTCGCCTGCATCATGCAGTGAATGTAACAATCACTGAAAAGGCCTGCAACGGGAATTAGCGCCATTCGGTCTTAAAGCCAGAGGCACATCGAGTAGTGGAAGGCACGCAACAAACGCCGCTTTTCTCTATCGTACGTGAACCTAGGTCATAGTGACTTTCATTGCCGTGAAGATTTTCCCGTCATCACAAGATTTTCTTATAACTTTGAGGTAGCAATCTACATCCCCCACTACGGTAGCATTTTTGGCTTGTGCACTGCATCGTCCAAAGCATTGAAACCGGGGTTCCATCTCGTGGGGTGATTCGATCGAAACTTTGCATCGTGAGCCGCAAAATCCCACTCAGCTAAGTCTCCATCCCAGTCCTACGACTTGTTAGGATTACGCGAAAGCTCGCTCCTATTGACGTTTGTGTCATATCAAACAGACTCAATTGGGGCTAGTCGTACTTTCGTTTTGTGCTGCGGTTTCGGATTTCCGAAATAAATCCACGTGCCTTGACTGCATTAAGAATTATACCGCGAGTTTGGAGATGGTCTTCCCGTATTGTTGGTACGTTTCAGTAGAACCTGCTAGCTCCAGTGCGTAGTCTGCGTCCATGGTTGGGCCAGTTTTATATTTAAGCAGGGCACCAGGGTGTACTAGGAATGCACATACACAGTCTCTCGGATTTGATGCCCTAAAACTCTAACGCGCAGTACTTCGTAGATACTGCCTCTAGAAGTATTAGAGACTACTGCAGAGTGAGGCAGCGAATGTTCATCTCCCCATTCTCTAGTGTCACCATGGATACACCACATACATTTGATCGTATTAGCGACTGTATTTGCCCAGATGTTAAGTTCCTTGGTTTTTAGATCTACCCGGTACTCGCGTATCAGCGCATAACTGAACAATATCACTCCGATCAATCAACCTCTTTCCATAGACAGCTAATGCGCTTGATACTAAGCCGACTTCTTGAAGTGCCTAGACGCATGCGAACCACGACTTGACAAAGAGGTGCTTGGCGGTCTGGTCCTTCATTCAAAGATGTTGTTTTGGTCGATTTAAACGGAATAAGCTCGAAGCGCCAGGGTATCTGGGATATGTCTGATGTGTCGAAGCATCATTGAGGTTGCTTATGATATTTAAGGCTCGCCCTCTACACTCAATTTTGACAGACTACGGGTACTTCCTAGACGTAAGAGATGGCTTGACATGTTACGGGTTCTTCTAAACTCGCCCACAAAGAAGTCGCAGAGGCGCTGATTTTTGTGCTTGCCGGTTCGAGGCTATGGCAGCCTGGCCCATTTTCCCTTCAACAAAGACTCTATACGCAAGGAATAAGCGAGAGACTGCTGGTGCGAACTGCAAGAAGTTTGTGACACGATGACCAGAGGTATTACATATTTGAAAATTTAAAAGAGGGCTGTGGGGAAGCCAGAGCAGGGATAGCTCTTGGGATTTAGATTGTGGAAAATTTTGGAGTTAGAAGATCTTGTAAGACCGTTTGCGATAATGGTAGTAGCGTAAGTGTGATTGCATATTTTAAAGCCATCGCAAGCCAGAAACGGACCACAGTCCCTCACCGACAATGCCCTCGCATAAAACTGGGGTGAGCGTAGGGAAAACGCCAAGTTCTGTGATAATCGTAGCTCTGGAATGCTATGAGTTCAAGAGAAAGCAATGATGTAAGGGTTATTAATTGTGGCGATGGAATTCATATTGTCCCATCGTCCCATTTCTACGAATTATAAGGCGTGCGGCCAGACGAGTTTGTGTGAGATTGCAAGCCAAAATATTTTCTGTATTGATCGTTAACTAATACAAAAGACTCCATCTTGCCATATGCGCGATGCCCAATTGCAGTTTACACAAAGGATTTGACACTTTATTTACTTAGAAACTTTGAATATTGACTAAAGGCAATATTTGGAGTAATTTTATCAAGCGTCTCCATTGCTGTTCTAGGCCGCTACCGTTCCTGCAAGTACTCAGGTAGGTGCATACGTAGTCGGCTTAGCTAACCCTAAATTAAATCGCTGACTCGCGTATCGAAATTCCACGCGAATCTCCGAACCGCGCTATCAACCCTCAACAGCATGCACAGCCATGAGCCTCTCCAAAGGATCTCATCATGGCGCGATACGAAAGGCGTGGATCAAAAATAGTCGACCTAACCAACTCTAGTCCTGAGCCTTCCCCCCCTGGCCCTTCCTCTGTACCATCTGGATCCGCGAAGACGAATGTAGCGGCATTTACTCTAAGAACCACAATGCCTTGGCCAAGGAACGAGCAGCTGCAACAATATATTGGGGCACACTGGGTTGCTTTAAGCAGCACGGATAGGAAACGAGCAAGGGATATAATTTGCAGAGGCGATCCTTCATTTGCTCGAAAGGATACCAATGGGAAGACGCACAAATTGGACCTTTCGAGATTGTCAAACCCCAACTTAGAAGAACTATACCGTCACATCTACAATGTCAAGCACCCCGGTAGCCAGCCTGCTGAGCTTACTGCGCGACATGTGCCCAAAGATACTCCGATTCAAAGTCTTGCGCAACGGACAGCTGGTTTTCCCAATTCTTCCCGAGCAACATTACCTGTGCCGCCGTCCGAATTGGTTCGTCATGTAATAATGTCCTCTGACCCAATACAAGTTCGCGACTTGTTTTTTCAACTGTGTGAATCTTCACCTGCACTCTCTCGAGCGGCCGTCCGGTGTCTTGCGCATCATTCCGACTTCGCACAATCGACTTTGAGACCTGGGCATTGTATAAAGGCAGAACATTCCATTTTTTTCCATAAAACGCCTAATTTTGATACTGAAAGACTGAAAAGCCGGCGCTCAGCCCCCGGCCCATCATCGTACAAGATAAAAAGAGCATTTTCAAAATCGGTATCGCCATCACCTAACGGCAGCTTCTACCGGCCTCCTCTCACACAATCTCTATCTCGGGGCAATCGTCAAGTTTCTGGAAGTTCTTCTACTTCTTCTATTATAGGCAAAAAGCGCAAAACATCTCCGGATGGCTTTGCTTGTGCACAATGTGGTGAGGACTTGAATGGTTCGGGCTGCATGTACCACCCAGGTAAGTTAAGCCGAAACAGTGTCCGCATCGGATCTTGGGGCCACTATCTAACACCCAGTCCTCCTAGGCTACCTTATACCTAATAAGTCTACCGCGTACAGGTTGGAACGCAACAATGACACCCTTGACTAATCTCGCTATTCGTATTGTAATAAGGACGAAGGAGCTAGAGGCTGTCAGTATGGTATGCATAGCTTGAAGGGGGCGAAGAGGAGTAGGCAATAACATTGTGTGATTTGTATAGACGACTTATGTTTCGGTCAATAAAGAGGGAGATCGCCCGCTCTTTAACGCGGATTTGGCGCTGCTGGTGTAAACAGGCACGGGTATCTTGCATTCATGGTAGATGAAGAGGGAAATATTATTTGAATACCCTGCACCTCTGTTTGAGGTCGAATTAGACGCTTTGCATAGACTAATTTGAGTCTGAAGTCATTTTGAGCAATTCTGATGTTACTTCATAGGGTGTGATAGTTCACTATTGAAGATTTCAGTCTATGATATTTATAGATGACACCAGGTTTTATATATCGTTAACTTCGAACGTTTTATACACGAGCCTACTACGGACGAAACAACAGTTGTGCCCCGGGCAGGAGACACTTCCAGATAAATACAAGATTCACTCTGCGCGGACCGTCCAAAACCTTTACTCCCCATTCGAAAGCTAGAAAAAGGGTTAACAATGGAAGAACATATCTCGCTCGCACCGTTGCACACAGTTCCCCAGTAATACTCCTTAATCTCCTTATTTACCGTCTCTATCTAGCTTTCCGAGTGGAAGGTTGGCAAGTTCTTTTAGACACCGCTGAGGTTTCTCACCGCAAAATTGTAACGTCACATAACGATTGGACTTTTTTGAGAGGCTCTGAGTTTCACAGCACTAAGAGGGAGTTGAGGGGATTCAAACGTGCATAGTAGTAGTTGAGATTCTTCGCCGCTTTAGTGCCTGAGACCAAAACAAAAAGTCGTTCGCGGAAGAACTGATGACCTAAGATTGCTACAAAGGGGTGTTGGATATGTGAACCTCAATATCTACTATTCTTCGTTTAGATGTAGCTTAAGCTTTTTTTCACAGCTAGGACATAGCGTCGTCGTGATATAGGGGATAGGTATTTGTTACAAGGTTATAAGGAAGGCACGATTTATGTAATCCAGAAAAGGGGTATATAACTCCTTCTCTACTCTGGATAGGAATATAACCTTTTACAACCTTGATTTCGTGCTAATATTGCTATCACAATCTAACTATCTGACGGCTAGTTTTGGAAAGGCTTACCATGCTTAAACTTAGCGGGAACCTCCGCATAAACTATACGTGTTATAAATTATGCTAAGGTGTTGGAATATAAAATTTCCTATGTCAATAAATGCAATCGCTAAGGTGCAGCTATGCCCCGTCCACGTTCCATCATCGTACGTAGGAACGCAAACGCCAAAGGCGGCATCATTCTGTGAATAAAATATACACCCTAAGAGAGACACTAAGCGCATGAGTCGAGCGGGAAAACTGGGTCTATGGGATTTGGCAAGCGCCTATTTCAGACCTCGGAATTACACAATTTCATGCAGCCTTACTTTGACTACATTCGCCGTCTGCATTGTTTGGCCGCTTACATCTCTATTCTTTCTGAATTTGTTGATTTGCTAATTTTATTTATTACTCTTTGAATCTCCCCTCCTCAATCGATTTTCTTTTAAGAAAAACTTGTTGTATGATAGTCATGTAAAAAAGCCTACATTTTACCCATCTACGAATAGGCCTCAAGAACGTAACTAATGGCATTAAATATGTCTAAGGATCTATTTGCCTTTAATAACGCTAAATCTAGCAGCGGTGAAAGAATTACTAAAACCGACCTTAACTCGGAATTAAAAACCTACAAGGTGCGTGATGACTATAAAGACCATTATTAAAACTTATCACCGAGATAGTTACCTTATAGGGATAAAGCTCGCAATCTAATCTCCTTGCATTAGGGCCGCCATCAAAAGATCATAATCAGATGCCCAGATTTGTATCTGGATGCGAAAGGTTTACCATGATGTATCATCCTGGATGTACATTTTGTTGTCGTAAGAAACTTTAAGCTTATAAACGACGGCTGGAAGACTTGACGGCTGTGAACAGTTTAATTTTTGCTCAGAACTATACGCAAATGGTGCTCACTGCTGATATTCACTATTACGTCAATAGTACCGTAGCCCCAGGTTAAATTTCACAAGGCTACCGATGCGTATCGACCTAATGGTATTATTTTAGTGTAACCCAAAGCGACCTAATGACTGAAAGGTGTATTGAAACATATGAGACCGGGTGAGGTTGGCGGATATGAACCCTGCAGCTTGAAAGCGTAGTCTGTAGCGGAAAAGATGTCAATATGATATATTTGAAGCTAAAGCATCCTCTTATTCAGGGATGAAACATGTGAAAGGCCAAGATGTGTTGTTTGCAAACCATGATCCTGAGCTGTATGCAGTTCATCGAGCCATGATTGAGCGAGGAAAGAAGATTACACTTTGCGTGGTGCGTATCATCGATACCATTGAGGAAACGCCAGGTGGGCGTCTGATCCGCCCGCACTAATGATGAATGAGAGGGATATCACCTATTCATAAAATTACACTTTTTGTTTCATCTAAAGGACTAGCGTCTTTAGCTTATGGATTGTAAGTGAAAAGTTGAGTCGCCATGGATTCTGAAATCTTCTCTGAAGCATGTTTGGACTAGAGCCACGCTGTGCATTTACAAGGAGATTTACTGGGGAGATGCCTTCCGGAGACGAATCTGATGAGCAGTACATGATATGAAGTAATGAGGTATTTGGATATTCATTTATGGATAAACGTCGGTATGCGTTCGACGTGGACAAGCTTGAAAAATTGACTTCTCCTTAAACGTAGCTGAGAATTTACTCCTCTTTCCGGAGACGAAAGACACCATTCTTGCATTATTAAGGGTTTCTATAGATCGAAAGCCCTAGTTTGACGATCTTGTAAGAGGGAAAGGGAAGGACTTAATCTTGTATTACACGGAACGAGTGCGGGAAAATCTCTTACTGCAGGGGAGTAGCCGCTAAATTTGGGAGCTAAAAGGTTAGGCCAAGAAAAAACCATTAAGATCATGTCAACTTACAATCAGAGGTCATTATTTACCCTCCGAAGTGGTAATCTAAGAATTGACTCTATTCTAGAGATGAACCTAAATGATGCGTTTGAGATGGCAGCAAAATGGACTGCAATAATTTCCCCCCCAAAAATTAGAATCATTCGTCGAAAAAAGGCGGAATGGGCTGTTGGGAGATGATCTCGTCTCTGGTATATTTGCCTTAAAGGGATATAGCATCCGACCCTCGTCTATAGCTTTATCGGTGAGGCGCTGACGGAGGAAGCACGACACGCAGTCGCGTGACAACGTGTCATCGTGGCGGAAATGCCCCTTTGAAGGGGAGCCATATTGATTGAGAGTATTCATGGACTTTGCGCACCAAACTCTCCATGTTTTCGTGCGAAAGTGGTGATAGTTGAAAAGTAAGAAGGCATGAGATCAGAGACCATCGTGTGACTGTGCTCTTTCAAGTACCTCGGCGTCATTGACTTCCGCCACAACGCTCGCCTCCGACCTTAACCGTGCAGTGTGCAAACGATGGCAAAGCTGCAAGCTGCAACAGTCTCGAATCAGGTGGTAAAGAAAAGGAAGAGGAAGAATGCTGAAGAGCATCCGGTACAAGTGACACCGCCTCCGGAGGAACGCTCCGCTGGAGGCCTGACCCCCGGCTCCACAACGACCACTATCCCAACAAAGACTCACGATGGCGGCAAGAAACCCCGCCGCATCCCGAAAGCGAAAGACGATGGATCGGATCCTGTTTTATTGCGCCGTAACTCCTCCGCCGTGGTTGAGTCCTTGATACCGTGGCCAGAGCATTTCACCAAGCTCGCACAAACTCATCGGGCGCTAAACTTGGTTTATACGTTTTGCTGCACGCGCAAACATTTGGCGACGACATTCGATAATATAAAATCCACTGTGGAGGGTCACATAAAACGGGAGTTGCTTGTGGAAGATGTCGCGCAGATCAAAGCGTTGGTTCCAAGAACCATAAACTTCGTCTATGTAGACGAGGCTATGTTACAGATCAATTTGATGGGTTTGGAGGATAATGTTAGTGGGAGGAAGGCAAAAGATTTCGCCACAATAGAATCCAAGAGCAATGGTAAAGATGAGAATAAGGAGGTGCTTTTATTTGAGTTCATCGACGGTGATCTCAAGCGACAAGTTCAGCATGCCAAGACTGGAGAGCCTACTAAGGCTACGCATAAACTGAGACAAGAAGATTTGAAAATGCCGGTGTATAGCCAGAAGCAGATGATGAAGTTGATTGAAAAGAGGAACAATAAATTTACATCAGCTATAAACGCCTTTCTCAACCAGTGTGCGGCGGACAATGTCGATCCAGTAGAAAGAATCCGCGAAGAGCATATCGTATTCATCCCTGAGCCCTCAGAGAGCAGGGCTACGACGCCAGGCCCTGATCTGCGCGCCCATTTACCAGCATCGATACCTAAACAGCGAAAGAGCATTCCGGAAATCATCAGCGATATAAGGAGTCTTGAGTGGTATACCGGCCAAATTGTCCCAGATGGACACCGTGTCTTTGATCCACAACCTCCTATATATGGTGAGCTCAATTTCAAACTCTCACAAAGTATGGTGGACGCGTTGTACAACACTCGTGGCATTACTCAATTATACGCACACCAAGCTGAAGCAATCAACAATCTTTACTCGGGCCACAATGTCATCATATCGACCTCCACAAGCTCCGGAAAATCTCTAATATACCAGATACCCGTCATTCATGAACTAGAAAAAGATCGCAATACTCGAGCTATGTATATTTTTCCAACGAAGGCATTAGCCCAAGACCAACGTCGAAGCTTAAAGGAGCTCCTTAGCTTTATGAATGGACTACAGGACCTTGTAGTTGAGACGTTTGACGGAGATACCCCCTTCCCGGAACGAAACTACATTAGAGATGAGGGAAGGATCGTTTTCACTAATCCAGATATGCTTCACATAACCATCCTCCCACAAGAAGAAGCGTGGAGGACATTTCTCCAGAATCTGAGGTTTGTCGTGGTAGATGAATTGCATGTGTACAATGGATTGTTCGGGTCACATGTTGCCCTAATCATGAGAAGGCTGCGAAGGATATGCGCAGCAGTGGGAAACCGCCATGTGAAGTTCATCTCCTGCTCCGCAACCGTTGCGAATCCGGAAGAACACATGAAGACAATTTTTGGAGTTAAGCAGGTGAAATTAACGGATTTTGACGGCTCTCCATCCGGAAGAAAGGAATTCCTTTGCTGGAACACGCCATTTAAAGACCCGGCAGATCCTACGTCAGGGAGGGGAAATAGTATAGAGGAATCTGCAAAGCTTTTCTGTCAACTTATCCTTCGCGGAGTGAGAGTCATTGCATTCTGCCGTATCAGAAAACAGTGTGAGGCGCTCCTGGCAGCTGTCAAAACCGAATTGACAAATTTAGAGCGGCTTGAAGTGATTGCAAGGGTGATGTCATATCGAGGTGGATACACACCGCAAGATCGAAGGCAAATTGAAAAGGAGATGTTCGACGGAAAACTTGTCGGTATCGTGGCTACCAGTGCTCTAGAGCTCGGTGTCGATATTGGTTCTCTCGATGCTGTCATCACCGTAGGGTTTCCTTACACAATCGCAAACCTCCGACAGCAAAGCGGGCGGGCTGGAAGACGGAATAAAGATTCTTTGTCCATTCTCGTGGGAGACAGCTTTCCAACGGATCAGTACTACATGTCAAATCCCGACGAGATCTTCACTAAGCCGAACTGTGAACTTCAGGTTGATCTTGGAAACGTGCTGGTATTAGAAGGCCATATCCAATGTGCCGCCCACGAAATGCCCATTCGTCCTAAAGAAGATTCGGTATACTTGGGGCCTTTCCTGCCTCAGATTGCCGCAGAGCGTATGCGCAAGGATTCACAAGGCTTTTATCATTGCAATGAGCGCTTCCTACCATACCCCTCCCGATTTGTAGCTATCCGCGATACGGAAGATACTCACTTCGCCATTATCGACACTACCCATGGCCGCAACGCCGTTCTCGAAGAGCTTGAAGGCTCCCGAGCCTTTTTTACCGTCTACGAAGGAGGAATTTTCTTGCATCAAGGTAATACCTACCTGGTCAAAGAATTCTCACAGGACCGCATGATAGCGAAAGTCGAACACGTAAAGGTCGACTGGACGACGCAGCAGCGCGATTTCACCGACATCGACCCCATCGAGACTGAAGCCATCCGGCGTATCCCAGGCTCACTGTCCCGCGCCTTCTACGGTCCGATCAAGATTAAACAAGTTGTCTTCGGCTTCTTCAAGGTCGATAAGAAGGGCCGCATTCTAGATGCCGTTCAGGTCGATAACCCACCTATCATCCTATTTAGTAAAGGTGTGTGGCTCGACGTGCCTAAGTCGGCGCTCGACATCCTGAACTCGCGGAGGCTGAATATCGCTGGCGCGATACATGCGGCTGAACACGCTGTCTTGAGCCTAATGCCGAATTTCGTTATAAGCATGCCCGGGGACATACGCACGGAATGCAAAAACGCCAAAAAGGAATTTGCGACGAAGGAAACCTCGCGTAAGCGCCCGGCACGGCTGACCTTTTACGATGCGAAAGGCGGGGCGGGAGGTACGGGCATCAGCACTAAGGCTTTTGAGTTCGTCGATATGTTACTTAAGCAAGCGTGTGAGAGATTGACGGCATGCCATTGTATGGAGGGCTGCCTGGAATGCTGTTGTAGTGAGAACTGTAAAGAGGCGAATCAGGTCATGAGCAAGGCTGGCGCCGAAGTTATCATGAAAAGTTTGCTTAATTGGGAGATTGACATTAATGCGCTGCCCTGGGGGCCAGAAGAGGCTGTGCCCGCTGGGATTGAGACAGTTGTTGTGGCTGAGGAGGTAAGGCCGGCAAGAGGGAAGCGGGTTGAAACTGTGGAGAGTAAGAGAGAGGAAGGGGTTTGGGAGAGGACTATTATGAAGGTTACCAGGGATGGAGATGGTGGGTAGAGTTTTAATCAAGAGTGTTTGTGGCAGGATCATTTAATATGCCTGTAATGAGTGAGTTTATGGCGCATATGGAAACACTGATGGCCACTATTTACGTAAAATGATGTATATGCATAGAATCGAACAAAGCCGAACTCAGATTCTGAGGGGCTGGCTTTCCGGCCAAGAAGCTTTTAGCACATGATTAAAGGCAAATTCGATTAAGCAACTAGGCGTCGGTATAGTTACTGCAGTTGCCCGTAGTTCGTCGTAGTTCCATAGTTACACTTTGGTGTTCGTCTTAACCTCATAGTTACGCTTCAACTACGTGTGGCGTCGGAACAACTTATGGAAAGCTTAAAAAAACGTTAAATTTAATTACTACAGGTAACTACCACCCCATAGTTCACCCACAGCCTGAGGGCTATTGGAGCGGAGGGTAGTTGCATAGATGGATACCGTGAGTCTTACCACCGTAAGTTTTACCACTATGAGCCTCGCAGTCGCTGCCGACGTCGCGATAACTATCTTGGTGTTGCAAGATTAATGATTATATAATTATACTAAAGACATCTTTAACTACGCCCATATTCTTTTCCCTTTCTCCCTTCTCCTTCCATTTAGATAGACCTCTTATTATCCGCAAGACGCGTCCAAAGCAGGCGGCAGTGATGGTGGTGGTGGTGGTGGAGAGGGGCAGTGACGAGAGGAATG
>KV748692.1:0-45673 GCA_001692915.1 Glonium stellatum | reverse complement strand
TAAATCAACGCATCGATCAACTACGGTAAGCCTAACAGTACGCATTATAGAGCTTCAAAATCCAGTACGTAGTCCGGAACAACCTTACAACGTAGCCAGAGCCCCAACGGAGCTTAGCCACAGGCTGCCAAGGCTCCGTCGATGCACCAATGCCCCCAGGGGTCCGATGCGTAGTTGCTTAATCGAACAGGGGTAGATAAGACCCGTACTATCGAGCATGCCTAGATCGTTGTTCCTGCTTCAAACGGTTAACTTAGCGCTTAAACAAAGAGAGGAGTGGATAAGAACCTACAGCATATTCGATTTGACAATTTTGACATTGCTGAAGTAGGAGTCACTTCCTTTAATCGCAATCCTTACAGTCCTATTGCTTAGCGTGGTAAATTCCTGAGCATAGACTATGAAATTGGAGTATAGACTATGCGGAAGCGTGTGAAAGAGTAATGCTTTCGTTAGAGCGGTCTCTTTAAAAGTGGAATCAGCACGGTTAGCATTTGCAAAGGCCTGATTGCTCGGTCTAAGGCAGGTCACATTGGGTGAGTGATCCAGAGCGGGCCAGATTCCTGTCCGGTTAAAGGCATTGTTTAGATATGTGGGTTGAGGCCTGCGGATACTTTGGGCTATGTTCACACGAAAGGGGTTTGGCTCCATCTCGGCATACATAGCCAAGGAAGCACCACCTAAGTGAGAAGCCATTCGTATTCAGCGCGCCCGGCAAGATCTCGCTGCTCGACCAAAAAATCTTTGCTAAGTATCTAACAATTTCCAGCTTACAAATCTCATTGATAGCACCACCGGGTTGTCAAAAGAAACCGCATCCCGAGGTCATGGCGTAGACGTACTTCTATGCACAATACTATTATTACAATACTCTTTTATACACTTATTATTTATTTCCAGGTATTTTTGAAATGGTTTCATAGTACGCGCTTTTTTTATTTTATAAATATAGCTACGCCCTTATTTTAAAGAATTTATTAAGATAGTTAAGGCTATATAGGGATGATGTTATGTTATCACATCGGGGTGCAGTTTCTTTTGACACCCCGGTGCACGATCGTCATATTATTTGCGTTAGGAATAATACTAGTACGCGCAGCACACAAATTTAGCGTTGTCGAATAGGCACGATAGGCTTTCGGAGTGACTTTAGGCCGAAGTTGAAGTCCGAGGCTCCTAATTGTATTAGCTCTTTGGCACAAGAAACTTGGCTATCCAATCACATTCTTATCGATGGCTTACACACTCTAAATTCGAGGTCAATTACTTTATTTTAGCATTAAATCCCATAAGGCATTGGGGATTTCCTTTTGTAGTAGAAAGTTGGTATAGGGATATATATATAGTGCTAACTAGTAATATGCAGTTCAATGCGCATGTTTTATGCCCCCTTTACGTACCCTACACCACCCTCCCTCCTATTCCCAGTCTCCTCCAATACCCACGACCTAAAACACATCTTCCCCAGCTGAATCTACCCCTATTCCCTAGGTTAAGTGGTTTGATTTCGTCTCTCGAGGAAAACATTCCCATAATTAAACCTCTTGACACCACAGCTCAAACATCAGCAGTGCAGCTCTTCGAAGTTAACCTATCTTAATGCGGAAAATATCACAGTAACGTAAGGCAGATAGGCCGGCTTAGCTATCTGGTGAGCATAGTTGAATAACCTTGATGGCGGGGGAGGTACTTTGGTGTATCTGAGGTACGAATTTGCAATGTTACGGAAGGTGCTCACGCGACACAGATTTATGCAGATATAGGCTCAGCCTATATTAAACAAATTCATACTAAAACTAGCCCAGTCGTGGGGTTGCACAAGGACCTTCTATTGCGATCCGCGTCCGACTAGGCATTGAGAAAGTACTAATTACTTAGGAATTAAGCGGACAAAAACCTGATCAAGCTGCGGCGCCCATCGGCCACGAAGTGGTCTTGAAGGAGTAAGTAGGGGTTCGAAGCTCATTTCACGCGGCAGGAGGCTAATTCAAATCTGAGAAGGAGTGGAGTGTATGGGTTCAATGGCATTGCAGAACCAGAGCCCAGTTAAGAGAATGAGGGGCACAGAAAGTCACGAATTAGGAAGTGGGTGTGCGAAATTGGATGAAATAGACCAAGGCATTAATTGATTAACAAACACGTCGGACGTAAGAAATACATTTGCTACTGACTTGCGGGAGCCACAGTGTCTGTATTCAGTAATAAACAGCTCCCAGTGTCCCGGAAATCAGTAGGGCTGCGCCGCAAACGCCCTGTTAAATAGCCACTGGCGGCTAGACGTAGGCAAAAAAAGCATCCATATGGTTTTACATATGGCTCTGAGTGGCTCATAAAATCAATTTATGTTTTTGCAAGTGATACATAGGCCCAAAAGTACCTTAAAATCAATTATACAGAACACATGGCGCCGGTGATTCTCACGTCTCCTACAGGCTTTATCTATCATTGGCTTGGAAGATTCCATAGCAACGGCTTAGCTGCTACCTGACCGCAAGTTGGTCTCAGCGCGTGGCTTAAGAAACAACGAAAATCGCACGGTGACCGCTCCTCCAACATTAAAGAACTTCAGACACCCCGCATCTTCACCATAGACATCGATTCCTCCGTTCATTGTTGTATAACACTTTACCGTCTCACCCACTCGAAATGGTATGTTCACATGTTCTCGTTAATTCCTGTTTTGGCAAGACTGCAATTTCCGATCCCGTTTCCGCCTCAACATGAACACAAACAACACCACCGTCACCACCACCGCTCCTCCCCTCCATCATACCTATAACCTGCGCCCAAATACAATTTCTTTAAATTGGTCGCGGTTCTGTGTTTTACACTACTGTTTTCATGAACATGGACAACTCACAACTTCAGGCCTCAACAAACTATCGCGAAGCTTTCCAACTCTTCGACAAGCGCGGCAACGGCCGAGTCCCTCTCGAATCTCTTGGTGACCTGCTTCGCGCCTGCGGTCAGAATCCTACAATAGCCGAGATCAAAGACTTGGAGAAGAGTGTGGGTGGAGACTGTGAGTAACCATTTTACGCCACTTGAGGGCTGTATTTTTATTTGGGATGTTGTTTACTGATGTTCGCGTTGGTCTAGTTGATTTTGAGACCTTTTCCAAAGTTCTCAACCGACCCGGAGGTTTCCGCGAACCTGGCGACACCGACGAGTATGTGCGCGGCTTCCAAGTATTCGACAAAGAGCGATCAGGATTTGTTGGAGTTGGACAAGTTAGATATAGTATGTCATTTGCGTAACCATGGGAGCTCTCTGAAAGACAAACTTACAATGCTAAATCAAAATAGTCTTGACAAACCTTGGTGAGAAAATGAGTGACGAGGAAGTTGATGAGTTGCTTAAGGCTGTTGATTGCAAAAATGGGGAGGTTAACTATAGAGGCAAGTTCGACTCTTCACTATTTCTGCTCATGACACTTCGTATTAACGCGCGGTCCTAGATCTGGTAAGAGCAGTCCTAGAGAACTAGGCGAAGCCGAACCTCATCTTCACGTCCTAGAGTAAGAAGCTATATGTTATGATTCAATTGGTTGGCTTGTATGAATAGTATGCATGCGGAGGTTATTGGCGTTAGAAGCGATTTTCGGTTGTGGATGGGGCTTTTCTTTTGGTGCTTTTAGGGATCTATGATATTCTGCTGGAAATCCGGCGTGGAGGTATCGCACGCGCAATACATGCGTGGTCAAGCAACCCCCATGTCCCAATCTTCATCCAAATAAGACCCTGCATACGGTTTGTGAAACGCTAGGATCCTCTTCTCCTTGAAGCATGACACTAATTCAATAATCGGTAATACAATATTACCCAAAGCTGCTTTCAACACCATTCGTATCCCAAATATGATATCCTAGCTAGTACTATGTTATCTGCAACCCATCTCCAAATTCAATATGCGATGCCATATCCCTACCCTCAAGCATTTCTTCTGTGCTCAACAGCCCTCCAGGGAGCAGATACACAATATTCTCCCTTCTCCCCATCCTTTCGCTAGTCTCCGTATTCGCATCTGTGTACTGTCCCCAATCGAGCTGATAGCCCACCACAAGCCTACACCTCCCACATCTCTGCGGGTAGCGTTTTTCGAACCCATCAGCTCGAGCTATAACCTGCGGCTTACGATCCGTAATTGCGGAGAGCAGTAGGGCATAGTGAGTATTCGTTCGAGAGGCAGAGATTGCACGCTTTCCGTCCGAAGTAGATGTTTGCGCTTCTGTTTCGGAATCGGAGTCTTCAGATGCGCGTGAGCGCGCCGAGGGCGGCGAAGGAAGCGGCAGAATATAGGCCTTATCGAGACTGCTGGCAGAGCGCCGCGGGAGTGAAGAAAGAGGGGTTGTTGTTGCCACGATAAGGTGCGTACAGAGACAATGGTACGTGAATACGGGTGATTGGCCTTGTGCATAAGATGGCAATTCCCTAACCGAGGTGGGCACAGGCGGTGGATCCATTTGAATATCTTGAAATAAATATGAAGCTTAATACGGAACTAAATTGGTAGGGTAGTAGATGGAAAAGCCATTTAGGCGTTTCGCACCAGAATTATGTATCAAAGCTTCATAGGGCTAAGATCGGGAAATGAGATGACGAAGTTCGTTCTTCTTAAGCATCCGTCCTCGACACGAAAACCACAGCATCATGCCGCCATTAACAACCAGGTCTATATATTTTGGTTCCTTCTTAGTTACGTCCCAAGTATGTTCTACACTACCTCGTCCTTATAGAGTTGCAATTGATTTTCAACAGGTCTTCCACATTACGCCTCTCTCGTATGCACTTGTAAATCTAAAGCCTCTATTACCTGGCCACGTTCTCGTCTCTCCATTACGTCCCGTCCCTCGTCTCCATGACTTAACTCCATCAGAAATATCAGATCTATTTTTGACAGTACAGCGCGTTAGCCGAATGATTGAACGCGTGTTTAAGGCATCAGCGCTTAATATCGCGATACAAGATGGAATAGATGCCGGTCAGAGCGTTCCGCATGTTCATGCACACATAATACCGAGAAGCTCTGGGGATCTAGACAATCGGGGAGGAAAGGACGCCATCTATGACATGATGGAGAGCGAGGAAGGAGATTTAGGGAAGCAATTAAGGGAACGAGATAACGAAGCACAGAAGAGGGGAAGATTTCCTGCGGTAGATGCTGATGAGGATAGAATTCCTAGATCCGAGGAGGACATGAGGCAAGAAGCCGAGTGGTTAGCCAAAGAAATGAAGGACGAAGAAGTTGCTAGATGAATCCAAAGTTCTGTATTATCCTACAAGCTTGAAGTCATTATTTCCTCGATCATAAGTCCTGCTCTCTCACCACATATTTCTTTGCTTTTATTAGAACTTCGCCAGTACAGCAAGCCTTTCATATATATAAAATATTATCGATTCGCAATATTTGCCCAGATAATATCACGACCTAGCGGCGACACTTGCTCTAAAAGAAGATAACGTCAAATGTCTACCAGGGCTGGACCCATGACACAAGGCTCTAAATTAAGATCGCTAAGCCACTCCCCCTTCATCATTTATTTCGGCCTCCTTCCATTTCATCTTAAAGTCCTCGATGTCCTCGCTTATTTCTCATCAGCATTTAGGTGTTCATGATTCGAAATCTCATGTCTCGGTCATCAGCATTTACTATTCGGACTTAGTACGCAATGGCCCAGGTAAGTCCCTTACCCTTCAATGTTACACTAACATCAACTCATCAGCATCGTGCAATACTTACCACCGCTGTGATCTTCGTCGCCTCAACAAATTGCATCAAGCCTGTTAGCAATGACTCGTTCATTCCTTAGCGGAGGAAGACTTATTACTTTTTCATGTACTAATCGCAAAACATATATACCTAATAAATCATCGGCAATCCGTTTAGAAGGGGAGTTGCACACCATATTTCCAAGGGAAGAATAAAAGCTACACGACTTTCATTAGTTAACAGTCCTTCGAACCAATCAGGCTACGTTACGCCACATATGTAGCCCCACCCCGCCACACATCAGAACGTCACCCTCTCGCGTTCGTACAATTTTATTAATTCATGTTCTCCGGGCGTTAAGTATGAAACTGAAGCCGCTTAAATGTATTTTATTATAGATGACTTCGCTGCCAGTTTCCCCAACTTCCCAACTCTCTATTCGCCCTGACAAGGCTGAAACACTGAAAGCCAATCGTATTGTTACGCATATGATTAGTATAAAACACAGAGCGATAAAGGGTATATTTGTCTCTGGGGCCTATGCTCGCCTTTTTGTCCAATTTTGGTGTTTGTGTCGAAACGAGATTAAAGCAGAGGCCTTCAGGAGTACCAACACGCAAGAGAACCGGGCTAGGACAACGACGAGCCAATTGGTCTTTTGCGAGAATTCAACAAGCCATCTCTTGCACGCTTTTATGCACCGCGTCAACTTATCGAGCTTTGATTTTACACACCAAGCTATTATCCGCCGGCACGCTCGTCGCATGCTCGTCCTCCTTCTACGGAATGGTGAAGATCTTCGTCTCTGCACTTGCTCAACATCATGGACTGATGCTGGGACTAGACCGAGAATACCAGCATATCTTGCCGTATAGCATGACCTAATGGATTCATGGACTGAGTCGTTCTTAAAGACAGGCTTTGATCCCGCAGATTTTGTCCCACAATATGACTACATACAAGCGCTGGACGAAACGCAAGAAGGGCCTCCTAGGTTTTCACTAGCAAACGCTAGCTCTATTAAAGCACTACCAAAGTGTACTCTAGAGCAACGGGCAAAATCACTCCGAGAATTAGCATTCTTAATGTGAGGTCTCTTCGCCTTTGAATACGGATTTTGTAGGTGTGAAAATTCGAGAAAGTCTTCACCACGGATGCTTCTCTAATGGCAAAGTGATTTCATCGACTTGGATGAAAAATGATGCCTATAGCTCTTGATTCCTGGAAATTCGTATCGTCAAATGCGGAACACATTTTCCTTTTCTGTTTCCGTTTTAGCTACTGTCCTCACTCAGTTACATGAGTATGACTTCTATAGTTCACCGATGGAGTGACTAAAAGCTATGGACGCGCGGGGAGCAACGGTCTATGGACCTGGCGAGGATTACAATAAATTTATGATTAGGCGCCGCAACGCTCATGCTAAATATTATGAACTTTTCAACCAAATCTCTCAGTGAATCACTCGAACAAGCTCTTGAGCTTTCGTTGGATCATGCATATCTGCGTACGCCAGTCATTAACCCCTTGTCATCTTTCTTATCGTACTTTCGAAATCCACCAATAAAAGCTGCATGCTCGTGCCCCGAAGGTTCTTATAACACCACCCGAAATGTGTCCTCAGACGTTTTTGTCAATATACTCTACCGGGCCCACATATGCATGCCTGCCATGTAGGTAGTAATAAATGAGAGAGGAAATAACTACAATGCCATAGATAAGAACGCTCCAATTCATGGATAGTCCATCCGGATGCGGTGCGGCGGGGAAAAATAGCATGACAAATGCAAGGAAGAGGAAGCACAAAGCAAGAATATTGATTGCGAGCCCAGCTCTGCCTAAGCTGAAACGTGAAGTCAGAAGGGGCTCTCGCCGAATGCGTTTCAGGGCCATGCATCCGATAGCAATGATGTATGAGGACACGAGACCGACTTGGCTGAGCGAGGTAATGATGTTGAAGGCGATGGATGAGCCGATGATGATCAAGGAAAGAAGAGTGGTGAAGATCATCGTGAGCGTTACGGCATTAAGCGGAATATCCCAGCCGGGGCGGACCTAGCAAGGTTAGCACGATTTCGGCATACGGAGATGCTGGTGTCTTACATAGGAGAGAAAAGGAGAAAACGGAAGACCCCGATCTCGGGCGAAGGCGAATAGCTGGCGGGATGAGGTAGTGACCTGATTGACGGAACAAAAAAATAGCAAGATGCACATCACCACGGTCAATACGGTTGCTGCCACATTCGAGTTTGTGGCGTTGAGGACGATCTGGATGTACGGCTGGCCCGTGCGAGTGGCCAGAATGCTGCTTATATCCCCGATTGTAGACATAAACGTGATGGTCATAACAAAACCTAGCGAGTAATTTACCAGAGCAGTTGCGACCATTGACCTCGGGAGGACCCAAGCCGCGTCTTTCAGTTCTTCGGACAAGTGGCAAGCTGAATCCGAACCGATTAAGGTGACAACCGGTCCTAGAAGCCCGACTAGACACGACAGTCCGACGTTATCCCAACCAGCATTGTCCTAAAACTCAGTGAATACAGCTTTGGGGTCGGAGCGAGGCGCCATCACCCAGAGCACCACGAGGAAGGCAAAGAATCCGAAGATGTGGAGCATCACAATAATGCCCTCAAATAGTGGGAGTTTTCGGATCAACACGGTGTTGAAGAATATACAGAAAGCTGTAATGCCAATGGACAGGAGAGCCCCGCGCCAGCCCTGGATCGTATATGTGGGATGGCGGAGGGCAATAAGTGCTTCGATCTGCTGAGCGGTAGCATACGATGTCGCACCCATTGCTGCTTGCCATCCAAGAACACACAGCCATCCTTGGAACGGTAATCAGCAAGGAATAAAATGAATAGGATGTGCTTGCTCGGCCGAGGACTTACCAACTAAATAACTCAGGAACTTTTGATGCTCCCTCGGCGCAAATTCCGAGACCCAGTGGTATTGTCCCCCGGAGGTGGGTGCCCTGACGCGTGTACGCCATTAATCGTGCATCTCCTGTCCAGGTTGTGATATGCTCACACCGAGGCCATTTCAGCCATAGAAAGCATGCAGAAGAACATGCCAACACAGACAGTAAGGAACATCCAGATTCCTCCGGCCGTCCCTCCATTTGTCAGGGCAAGAGCCCCGAGTCTATTGGGAGTTAGTTGATCGTAGCCATTCTGGAATATTAAGATTGACAGCATACACTAAAGCAAATTCCCACGTGTTTCCAAGGATAGCTGAATACCCAAAAATGGAGAAGAAGCGGAAGTTACGCTACTCAATTGATCAGCACTCGGGAATTATATGTCTTAGATTAGAAGATCGAGTCGCTCGCTCTTAGTTGTTGAAGTTTCCCCATGCGCCGCATATCTCTTGCATCATAGGTCGTCCCACGCCTTTCAGGCCGGACTGCATCTTCTGAACCGCCTGTGTTTTCCGAGTCCCCAAACTGAGAGCCTGTAACAGCTACAGCTTGCTTAGTCTCGGTTTGGGCCGCTGACATGGTGTATGCTTGGTATAACGATAACGCTAAATTCAGTCACGGGGTTTTGATGGGAGATATGTAGGCAGAAAAATGAAGTGTTCTGCTGGGACGGGACAAGTTGGCTTTGAAAGGCAAAGCTGGACACTAGAAAACTTCTGGGATCAAGAACCATCCTTCCCCACTGCGGCTTGCATCCATGTGCGTGGCGTTCAGTCCCTTAACCGAGGAGGGTTCAATAGGTGGCCGTGGCGGCTGACTTCCGCCTCAGACAGAGTCAGAATCGTTGGCGTCTTGGCTAGTGAGCGGCATTGGTCAAACTTGGCCTGCCTTGACTCGAATCTCGGCTGATGCGGGCTTGCCGCTGCGAAGGTTGCGGGAAGATGAGTTACCCTGCCAATGGCACGACTGCATGTCGTACCATTCCCTTAGCGACATATCATGTCGAGTCTCGAACCTTGACAACCAAGAGTCCCTACATGAGCATGCCGCTGTTTGCCTACCGTCGTTAGTCCGAAACCATGCTGGTGGGGTTGTCATCTTCAATGTATTATTACTCGGCGTGCTTCAACTCTCTAACCTGTCTTATCTGGTAGTGTGGTTATTTGTACGTCTTACAACATCAATTAAATTCTAAATAGAGATCTATGTTGTATATATAACTGGTATCGAAATATGAAATTCTATGGCTGATCTTTCATTCACGCTGAGCATTTGAAGAACCTGTCTGACGAAGGATCATCTGGCGTGAATTTTCTGTCGTTATTGATGCGTTTTCATGAGTGCTACATTGCAGGTGCTCGGCATAAGCGGAGTGTTCTACTGGGTCGGGGCGTAAGACCAAACTTCTCCTAGGGACCGTGCTTCCCTTTACGGATGTCGTCGATTTGATTGAACCTATTTGGTGCCAAATGCTCTTTGCAGTTATTAGACCTCCTGTGTAGCCCATTCCCCCGGTCGTGAATTGTTCAACGAACCCCTTGAGGCATGGTATCGTCGTGGACATAAGCGAGTAGCCTATTAGGATCTCCTGCCATACGATTACCGGAGAAATAGAAACACCCTTCTTGCTGCTGCCCATGAAGGCTGAGTAAGAAATTAGGTAGGTGACAGAAAAGGCAGTAACCCTGTAGAGAAGTTAGTGCTCCATCATACCCAAGACTGAAGGAAATGCTACTACGGTAGTCTGAAAGCAAATGCTAATAAAACTCTAAACTTGCGCTTGAATGACATATTGACACCCCAGATAAGGTATGTTGGTAGAGCTGCAATCACGTACTCAGTAATTATGTCCAGTGCCGTAATTATTTTTGATCGAGTAACCTATTATAGCGGTTAGCCGGCCATTAGGCGGAACAGCAATCTGAAATAAAGCTGTATCATCATAATGTTGTCCTCATGGAGTTGAATTTCCCACCGGCCAGGGGGTGTGCGGAAGAACACTTTAGAAAAGCATATAGAAGGTGGAAGCCAGGAAACATATCCCATTGTTGGGCACGACTGGCTAAGACGAGATACTAACGCTGGCGTTGCAGTGATTGTTTCCTTTTTCCAACAAGATTTCGTTTGGCGAACAGCCCACTGAAACAGTTAAGACTGCTGCGATGGCCCATGTCATGGTAACAGAAATGGTGATGTTACAGACTCTCCAGGCCCTGCTCATGTCTTCACCGAACAACTGTCTGAGGAAGAGGAGAATGCCGCACTTCGAAAGGCCAAGCACTGGGTAAAGGAGAATGCGGCTTGCATAAAATGTCCAGAGTGAATTCGGTTTTAGTCAACGAGCGTTACTAAGGTGCATATACACCGTTAAAACTAGCATGTGTAAATACCTGTGATATACGAGATTCTTGCTTTAGGGTTAGCAGCGATACCGCCTTTCCTAAGCCGTCCGAGAGGGACACAAATATGGCGATCCACTGGCCAAGAGCCAAGAGCTGAAGAACGAGTGTCAGCACGCTTGCCTAGTCCACAACTAGGGATAGCATTACTCACATGAGCTACGCTTAAAATAACATCGTCAATACCATACAAGCCTCGCTTAACAATGAATCTGGCGGAGAAAATAATTAAAGAATAAGTCAGGCTGAGCACCGTTGCGATCCAGGCGGAAGCTCCATAATCATCAGAAGTCATCACAGCAAAGCGATGACCGGCTGCTGGAGCCGGAGCTGTTCTCATGGTGCGTCCGCACCATTCGAGAGGTGAATGGAAGCCGGATATGCAGAGGTACGGTCGTAGGGGAGTTAAGCTCCAAGCAAACGGATGGTGTGTCGAGGAAGCATTGAGGCTTTCTGTGACTGCTCCAATCACTGCTTTTCTGGTCTTAGGAAAGTTTGCGTCATTTAGATGGAGAGAAGCATAAGAAGCACCAAGAGATGGGGGCACGTCGAGGAAGACCGAAAATAGGGGGCGTAGGCGAGGGTGATTCTGTAGAAGCACAGCATAGAGTGATCAACGAGAGTGATCAACGAGCCGACGCCTGTCACTTGTCACTTGTCAAAGCCGCGTGCCGAATCAAGGCCCGATGCCGACCAGGCTGGAGCGTGACGGTTCCGTGGGTTGGAGGCTAGAGGAAAAACCCTTATTACGATAGGGGTTGTGCCGAGTGTATCGTAAAACTCAAGGGAAGCGATGCATCAAGGTGTGTATTTTTGCTGGCATGGACTTACTGGCGCTTATTATATTATAAAATAATTTTTAAGCGTTATTTTGATGAATCTTAATTATTGCGTAAGAAATATTAAGGCCAAATCTATTATGTAAAGGCCAGGTTATACCGATCTTAATGACGCACCCCGACGATATCGTCAAAGGTCAGGTTATCACAGTATGCACCCAAAATATATTGATTGGCAGGAGTTGACCGTAATATAGGAGGATATCGTTCTAAACAAGTATCGTAACAAGGGGGTTTTCCTGTAAAACACCGGCGGTCTAGTTGCGTCGGCCGTTGCTTGGCCGGGCCGACACGCTAACACCGGCACTGAATGGGCACACTAACTAGCTGCGTGGACGGCCTTCCCCGTTCGCTAGCATGACTCGGCCCAAAACTCAATCCTTAGCCCTCGTACCGCGACCCCAGCCTTAGGCGCGGCTGTTTCCATACTATGGGGCCGCCCGCCCTTGTACACGGGCTTCACCCGACCTTCTGGTGACCCTAAATTATTTGCTTTGCCGTGTACACAGCACCATTCAGTCCAGCTCGGCTCGACTTGATTTTCCCAGGTCTTCAGATCGTCTCCCTCGATCGGTAGATCATCCGCCGCTCACCCGCACTCGACCGCAGCCCTGGAATGCTTCGTGAGCCTTTGGGGGAGGCTGTCGTCTGTTGCAAGCTTCCCACGTGCAACTCTCTCTGTTGAGTCTAAAACGTCGACTTTCTGCGGCATTCCTGTTTCCTTATCCTTTTCTACTAGACATCGAGACACTATTGGTGAAATGAGACTTGGTCCACTATGTTTTGGAAGCAATCCAGACAGCTCCAGCTCGGCGAAGCATCAGGAGATTGAGAGCATCATCCGCGCAGACAAGAAGCGTGCAAAAAAGGAGGTGAAGATTCTGCTTCTAGGTAATGGGAATGCTCTGCATGTTTCTTGGCCGAAGACAGGAGAACTTACGTTTAGCTCCTGTAGGTGCTGGAGAAAGTGGAAAGTCAACCGTGATGAAACAAATGCGCATCACGCACAGCGGTGGATTCTCGAAGACTGAACGGGAGCAGTGGCGCCACATAATCTTCCATAACCTGATTGACGCCTTTCGGAACATCCTGGCCATAATGCGGGAGCTCGAGATAGAATTCGAGGACGGGACGAACACAGTATTTACTGATTTCTAGTTATCCTGTCCCCCAGTCGCCCCAGTAAAAAGCCCGATACTAATTTTGGTCTATAGAGCTGCGTAGAAATCATCGAAACTGACCCAAAGACTACCGCCGAGGATGAGATGTCTGCGGAATACCTTCACGCTTTTTCTAGCCTTTGGGCAGATCGAGGCGTTCAATTCTCTATTTTGAAAGGCAACGAATATGCTTTACACGATAATCTCAACTAGTACATTGTTCCTTTCTCAATTTATCGATTATCAAGCTGATGAACCGTAAAGCTATTTCTCTATGGACATCAACCGCTTATTTGCTAAAGACTATTTACCCACAAATCAGGACATCCTTGTTTCCCGGCTGCGGACAACGGGAACTACAGAAATCTCGTTCGAGGTCGGGAACGTAACGTACAAAATGGTCGACGTTGGCGGCCAACGTTCCGAGCGTAGAAAGTGGATCCATGTTTTCGACAATGTCCAGGTTCTATTGTTTTTAGTAGCTATTAGCGGGTTTGATCAAGGTCTTGTGGAGGACAAGGGTGGAGTAGGTCTATTTTCATTTCATATGTGTCATAACGACTAACGTAGAGTTCGCCATAGAACCAAATGCGGGAAGCGCTCATGCTCTTCAAGTCTATTGCCAATTCTTCGTATTTCCGGAAGTCGGCCTTGATTTTGTTCCTTAACAAAATTGACATCTTTAATGAAAAGGTCTCCCTTGGGATGGGAGCAATCCAAAAGCACTTCTCGGAATATCAAGGCGGACCAAATGATGTAAAAGCAGGGAAAGAGTTTTTTGCGAAGAAGTTCAAGAATCTTGTCGACGACCGCGAAAAGCAGCTTTACATACATTACACCAATGCTACGGACACTGACCTTCTAGAAAAGACAATGGAATCCGTTAGGCAAGTGATTATTAAAAGTTATCTGGAAGCCTACGGTCTCTGAAAATCCGAAACACCCGCTCTATAAACCAGCCAAAACCGAGAGACCTTGCAGCTTGAGCCCTAAAGTTGTTTTTAGGCTTCTTCGTGTATATAGGCTCTGCGAAAGGGCGGATCATACGGCGACAGCGGAATTATCCCGGGAGTATTTGTATTTCTGTAGAATATGGAGAGACGTGGACGCAAGTCGAAATAGAAGGTTGCAGTTTGGAGCTCTGAATAACCAAACACGTGGATTGAACGAAAAAAATTGTTCGGATTCCCCTAATTAATACAGAGTATGTTCATAGGAGTGAAAGCTGATGTGAAAAATCGCATTGGGACAAACTTTCCCCAATTTCAGTCAATCGACAAATACGAAAGAGTAGAAACGCACCAAACCACAGCATAAACATGGTTGCAACTACTAACGTGTCCGCAGCGAATGGTTTCTTACGCGATTGAAGGAGACCTAGGCTCAAGTGGTTAAACTCTTGCGCCCTCCATCCCGAAAAATTATCGAATTCAGCTCTTCCTATTACCTTACCAACGGTCTCGCCCAATATTTGCCCGAAGCTGAAGAGCATGGACTTCCCATATTGATTAGCGTTGAGAACCTTACTGATACCGTACCATGTACTGGTCTTGCTGAACTAGCGGTATTATCGGCTGAAATTTTCTGGATGAGCCTGAATGCCTTTACCGGACATCCCTTCGTGACATTCTGAAGGGTGAGGACTCTCTGTTCTGGCGACCAATTGCAAAACCCAGCGCTTCCAATTTAAATGCGAAAAGGTCACCTGGGCCACATCTACCGCCCTACACGTAACGACCTGGCGTATCCGTAGGAGATTCCAAGTCCAGGTAATGCATCTTTGCGGTGCAATTCGCATCTATATAGATCGTCACAAAAGTCACAAAATTCTCAGAATAAGGACTAGAAAAACGGAACCCGTAGTCTGAAACGAGCCCTCATTTTCTAGAGAAATGCAGAAACCACGATGAAAGCTCTACTTTGTTGGATAGGAGAGTCTACACTCGGTATAATCAACGATGTTCTTTAATAAAACGCATGTAAGTTTGAATCCGTTTATGTTTATTGTGGACATGTGAGTGCGTGGTGTCTTTTCCCGAGAAGGTGTATGGTCCAAAATTAATGGCAAAACGCCATACTCTAAAATTTTAGGGGAGAAATAATAATCGCCCCATTCTCTAAGGTTACCCCGTCAGCTTGTATCGTTGTCATTGACACACCAAAGAAAGTATTCCTCAAAAGGATGCGAAGTTCATGTCATTAGGCATTGGATTTGAGGATAGCTATTAGAAGAGCATTAGCACGGCTCTCGACGCCATCGATGCATCGAAGAACTCTCGCGTGAAAGGGTACAACTTGATCATTTCTTTAGATAGCTTTTGGACGTGAGCCAAAGTAGCCGAATGCAAGTATACCCATGTGTAGGACACTGGAATAAAATGTTCTCTATTGATTTGGTATCAAGGCCGATGTAATTATCACAAAGCCAGATAATCTTCCCGACAAAAGCCACTGGGAATTGGCCATCAGCACCAAGAATAGCCGGGATTTCTGCGTTAAAATGACTTCAGCTTAATGATGCTCGCGAACTATGACGATGCGCCGTATAATATTGCGGCAGAAACGAGGATACTTTGAAAGTGATACATAATGTAAACGGCTAGCCTTCATTGCATTATTTAGATTGATAATTTCTTTGAGGTGGAAGAATACTGAAGTGGGGCTGAGGCGTTTGAATGGTGAGACTATTATTTTCAATGGTGAGGATATCCAAATTGGAGCGTGCTAATGAAGGGATCAGCAAAAAAGTAGCTCAACAGTCACCACTACACCTACGCATCAGCAATACACCTCGTAGTCCTCACGACCCTAAAGTTCGACATATTTTAGCGAGTGCAGAAACTCTAGATAATTTGAATTAACGCCGAATAAGCATATATAGGAGCCCTCGTCCGCTTGAGGCATTCAATGCCTTAGACACATGGCTACTAGGCAGGCCTATTTTGTAGCAGAAAGTATAATTGGGAATCCCTAGTCTGTCCTACTTAATAGTGTTATGAGAAGTCATGCATCTGGCCAATCATATGACCACTTGCCAATGAATTCAGTCACTTTTGCTTCATCCACAGGCAACTGCTCGGAATCTACATTCATGATCCCATCCCCAATCTCTCTTATTGCAGCGTCAAGATCACTTATACGGAGCTCCAAGGGCTTACTATTGAAATGGATGTGCTTGTAGACCGTGTTAGAGAACAAAGCATTGGAAACAGCCTGAGTCTCATTATTCGTTCTACCGATGGCTTCTGCCAGGCTTTGGTCGATCGATGATGTGGTCGCGGAACGGTGATACTGTAGCCTAACATCTCTCTCTAGGGACGCAGTTGCTAATGCTCCTTGCATTCCTTCCACACTTTCATAATGGGTTGATAGACCGGCGTGCCGTAATATATCTTGTACTACCATAGGGAGTTGTGCCTTCTCCACTGGCCTTGCTCTGAAGGGAGGAGAAATTAAGGACTTGAACGAAGCGCTGACTCGCTTCGTCGGCACCGGTTGAGACTCAGATACCGAATCCATTGTTTCCGATGAAACGGTGGAGTTGATTTCCGTGAGAGCCTTCTGGAAGCTGTTAAGCTCCTGGGCAAGTGCGCCGATGGCGTCGAGGCGATTCGTCATGAATTGCAAGGTGGAGAGCACCTAAATTTGTAAGCACCCATAAAACTTGAAATCGGCAGGGCAGTTACATATGTCAGCCAGGCCCACTGTGCTTCTTTCCTTTGGTCCTCTGAGCGCATCTTTGTCCGAAGAAGTGGCTCACGGAGATCATGCTCAACAACCATCTGAGCAACAGATGCAATCTCCGCGTATAGGGTCTCAAGTTCGCCTTGAAGTTCTTTCTTCTCCGCAAGTAGCTCTTCACGGGAACCAGTAGCGAGGTCGGAGTCAGCACGGCTTAGCAGATTCAGTTGATAAGTAGATTCCACTTTTGCTTTGATGTCGGCAGAGCGGAATGATATGATCGCGCGACACCACTCATCCGACGACTTTGTTTCGCAGATAATTTCTGGATTAGTGCCGATGTTTGAAGTAATTTTGGGTAGTGCAGCCAGCATCTGATCATCCGAGCTCAGCCGTTCAATGGTAAATGCTTGAAGTGAAGACACTTCAGACTTCACGTCTTGTTGAACAGCAGTCAGCTGTTCCGTAACAGAAGTCCACACTTCTTCTGCCTGCCAGATATCAGCACGATCACCAAGATGTGGAATATTATGCTTACAGCTATATCTAAGCGCCCCTTTTCTTGAACCTCATGCCGACGACGGTCGTTTCGCATATGCTCTACTGAGAGATTCGGCTTGTTAAGGGCTTTTAAGGACAGCAAGGCTTCTTTCTGTATTTCAAGAACTTGATACTGCTTCTCAATGGCAGCCGTGGAGCTTTGCAAAGCCGCGATGGCTGCGGAAAGGTCATTATCCTGGTGAGGACGTATTTCCGTGTCTTCACCTTCAATTAGATGAGTAGTGCTCTTCTTTGAAATCTTGCAATAACTTTAAGAGTGGTTAATCAAGTAACCTATAATACCTCCTAGCCGAAAGTACCTACAGGTCTAGCTCCTCTTTGCTTAGAAGAGTAGAAGGATCGAGGTATTCATCAATCCAAGCAATCGCATTTTCTTTCGTCTTTGGGTTTATGAAGATGGGTAGCACATTATCTTTAGAGATGGAAATTGAATGCTCTTCAAGAGTAGCAAATAGATGATTAATAGCAAGGTTTCCCTGCATCTTCAATAACGTATCAGCTACTTTGTGAAAAGCACGAAGTTGGTTGAGAGTATCCTATCAGTTCGGGTATCCATAGAGACCAAAAGCGTGGTCGCGTCTCCCTGACGCGCCTCGCCGAAAATGATTCCCGTCGAGCACACAGAACTAGCAATTCACGATGGCTCCCTCTGCAGTCGAGATACCCCTCGTCCCCGATGTTAAACTCGCCTCATGCACAGGAAACACAGCAAAGCCTACGAATATGAATCAACATGAGGAACACCAATATCTCAACCTCATTCGCGACATCCTCGAGAATGGAGAACATCGGCCAGATAGAACTGGAACGGGAACGTACTCCATATTCGCACCCCCACAGATGAGATTTTCTCTCTCACGACCATCTTCTGATCCCTCCGAGCCCCCTACACCGATACTGCCCCTTCTAACAACGAAACGCGTTTTCTTTCGTGCCGTCATTGCAGAACTGCTCTGGTTTGTGGCTGGATCAACGTCTTCGAAACCTCTTTCAGGACAAGGAATCAAAATATGGGATGGCAATGGCAGCCGCGAATTTCTGGATAGTGTGGGTCTGTCTCACCGTGAAGAAGGAGATCTTGGGCCAGTGTACGGCTTTCAATGGCGACATTTTGGGGCGGAATATGTCGATGCAAACACGGATTACACAGGGCAAGGTGTGGACCAAATTGCAGATATCATCGACAAGCTGAAGAATAATCCGTACGATCGACGGATCATCCTGACTGCATGGAACCCCGCCGATTTGAAAAAGATGGCTCTCCCACCATGTCATATGTTCGCCCAGTTTTATGTCTCATTTCCTCGAACGTCACCTACAGGAATACAAACGATGAAACCGCGAGGCATGCTACATTGTCTGCTTTACCAGAGATCCTGCGATATGGGACTCGGAGTGCCTTTCAACATCGCCTCTTATGCTCTCCTTACGCACATGTTGGCCCATGTGTGCGACCTGACTCCGGGAACATTCACGCATACCATGGGAGATGCGCACGTGTATCTTGATCATGTTGATGCACTTAAAGTCCAGCTTGAGCGTGAACCACGCGACTTCCCTGTCCTCCACATACAAAGGGAACAATGGGGGAGCATTGATGGATGGCAAAGCGAAGATTTTATTGTGAAGGGGTATGATCCGCACAAGACCATTGCAATGAAGATGTCTATATGAAATATGTACATAGGAGATGGTAACGTAGTTGTTTTGCACAAGGTTTGGCGTAATATGTCTTTTAGTTAGAGGGGCGGAGGAAGAACTACATTTTCTATAAGCTTGTAGAACTTCATCCTTCGAGGGAAAACTCAGATACATAAACGAGATGGTATGTGTATCGCCGGGAAGTATTCAATAATCCATATCTCTTAGTTTTATACCATTTTCGATTGCTCAGACATATTCGAGGCGTGTCAAACTTCCATTCACCTATGCTGAAATATTCATCAAACACACGTCGTCTTAACAATAACGGATATCCCACCTCTCTATTCCACATGAAACATAAGCATTCAACTTCCGAAGTCCGACCTTTTAATTTGGTCACATATTGTAAAGAACCCCTCATCAAGCATCGCAAGTCATCACGGATTTAGATCTATATTTTGACACCCACAAGAGTTACAAGAAATGCATTACCAAAGTCCTAGCATGGCTTTCCACGACTGCGCATGAATGCAGAGCTGCCGAGTAGATGTTATTAGGCTGTTCTAAAGCGGCTATCAGAGGCCCTAAACCCGCACTTCACAAAAATTCGCAGTTTTACAAACCTACTAAAGCAAGGAGCTGTACAAAATCAATCATGACAGTTTTAGGTTGAGGAACTGCCTTGAATGGCTGAACCTATCGTTGCATCAAGTCATACGAATCGTGCCTAGAGAATCCACTGAAATTATCAAAGGCGTCATTGAAGACCAAAAGCAATGTGCAGCTTAGTTCATGTGCCGCCTTGAATGTTCGCTCTTTTCTGGTTTTTCGAAGATTTCGAATTTATCAGCAAACTCTGAGGAAGGCCTGGATTGGGTATATGCAAGGTCGGGTAAGCCTTCTTGCAACTTCCTTAACCACCAATGTGGTGATAGATTTTGTGCGTTGTGCAGATAACGACCTAGCACGAAGGTGTCCGGAATTCTCGAGCTATGAAGAATTTGTATTGTTCTTAATCTTGCTTGAGGAAAGATATCTTGATCACATAAACTTACAAGCCTCCACCGAAGGTGAGACTAAGGCGAATACTAGAATATACTACGCCGAAGGGTTCATTTACCCTAGTATATAGAAGGCTGTCAAAATAGTTTCGGTGCATGAGCGCACAGGCCTTTCCCCTAAAATTAAGGCTTATCTCCAGTGCACATACTTCTTAAAATACATGGTTACACAGGATGCGTGTGAGCCGAAAGGCGAATTAGATATTATCCTACTTACAACCGAAGAATTAAACATTACCCAGGCTACGAATACGGGATTCCCTTGTGAGGACGAGCTTACTATGGGATTCTAGAAGGTAATGGAGGGTGACAATATTTCGCTTTGACTAGTTCTAGCTTTTAGAATCTGCCTCGACGTCCATTTAATCTTGCGACAAGACCTTTCCTAATCTTTCAAGAAGCTCAATTTTACGGCAGACGCAGTTCTCACCTCTATTAAAAAGTACTCCAACTTCTACCGTGAATTTGACGAAGGCTTTCACGAGAAAACGGAACATACCAAGAAGAGTTTACCTCGAGTTGTGACGTTTATAGGATAGTTCGCCAAAAGAGATGTGATTGCAAACGCTAGGAAAGAACTTAACCTCTTGAAGACGACCAGTCGCTTTTCTAGCTGCTATTACATATTTCCGCATTATGTGGTTTATGCCATTTTCGAATCTCACGTCTGTTCAACAGCGCGATTGACGCCGCCAACCACACCACCAGCGTCATTTCCAAGGCTTACCCGTACAATGTACTTCGAAGGCTAGGCGGAGCGTGTACTCTATGGCTAGACATGGAACAGTTATTTTAACTCAAACTCCTACTCGCATCCTCGTTAACGGAGGCGTCCACGACAAACCTTGGCCTTTTATAGCACTAGCTTCTCATGACGGGGTTCAATACAAAGGAATCCACGCGCGACACTGGGTGTGACTGTGTGGGGTTCGTTAACTGATTGAGGTGCTCTAAGAATCGATGAACTCGAATATGGCTGTCCGACTCCGAGTTTGCTTTGTGCGCATTGAGATGTACTAATATGCGAGATGGCAATCACGCTGTACAATATCAGGGTTATCAGGGTTATTAACGACCCCAAGAACACACAAGTCATACCGGAGGAGATACCAGCTAAGCTATGGAAGCAGGGGCACAACGTGACTTCAACCCGACTTCGTTCGGCGCTTCAACACGTAACTGCGATAGAACAGCGCCAACTCAGCTTCTATTACATTAAAACAGACCAGTTATATACGCAAATGCTTTACAACTAATACTACATGATTGTAGAGCCACATCTTAGGACAGAATTAGTGTAGAACGGGGCTGAGTCGGATGCTGTTGGGCTCGCTCCAATACTCTTCGTATCCCCTTATTTAACTGATGAGATCTAAAGGCACTGTCTGAAAGTACCAACCCTATTTATTCAATCTCAAGGTTGATGAATATGCAACTTGTGAGCGGCTAATGAAAATATTCATGGGGTTGCAAGATAAGTTCAGCCTGCTACATCAGTTACCGCAAGCTCTCCTGTCAAGATATCACACATGGAAAACAGTATTGCTAAAGAACTCAGCGCACCTCTAGCCTCAGGACCCCGCAACGGCAAGTCCAGTAGGTAAAGCTAGGCTAAAGCGCTTTTTCGTTGGGGAAGCCTACATTTGGAGGAACTTTGAGTTTTTCATAGAGTTGAAGTAGACATCAATGAGATAAATTAATATATCTGCAGTAACGAACCCCAACCTGCCAAAATCTGCAGCTGTTTTAGTCCTCCTTTGGATGGCTCTACATGATTCATTACTGCGCAGGGTATGCACTAGTTTTGGGGAGAGCACACGGGTTTAAACATATCCCCTTTGTAAATGCTATGTTAGAGATGTGTCGTTGAGACCTGTTGTATTGTCAGATCAATATTGATGCGGCTTTCCTCAGAAAATAGTACAATGTTGAAATAATTGCGAGTCATACTGGTCACACTAGTACAGGTACGCGATTAACAACTATGTTTAGAATACGAAGGCCAAGCTTAGAGGCATAAACGCCAAAAATGACTTCCGGGTATAAACCGTTGAAATGAATGTACAAAAAGCCAATGAACCATGCGCCTAGAGATGCTTTGCGAACGACAATGTGCCAAAACGACAATGCTCCCAACCGAGCGCCTTTGACCGGCTCTAAGAGACGGGTTAAAAAATGCGAGGCTTCCCTAAACCTTTGTATGTGACGGAATTATGGCAGGAAAGACGGGGTACTTTTACACATCGACGATCAAGGACTGGCACGGGCCGAAAACAAAAAGTTCCATGTTACGAAAGCAAACCTTTACCAGTCATAAGCCCAACCAGAGTTCTGCTCCAGGAACTCAGTGCAAGCCTCTCTTAATGCTATGTTCGGCCGGAGGTCTTCTATCCTTAGAAGCTCACGAGTGAGAGGATCTGTCGGGCTTCGTTTTAGATGCTCGATCAGAGTCGCTCGCTCATAAGAATGGCCATGCTTCGTCACAACAGCTAAGGCAAATCAGCATATCAACGAAGAATAACTTAGTGTTGTGGCCGGAAAAAGTCAACGCTCTGGCTTGTGATGAAGCGACAGGGCTCCGCTGATCTATGATTTCAGCTCAAGTGGGAAGAGACTTACGGTCATGCATAATCTCAAATGTAATAGGATCAACCAGGTAGTCAGGAACGTCTCTTTTAGCCATATGCTCCGGATCGCTCACTGCAAATGCAGTCCTCAGCTCTTTAACTTTCTTCGCAAATGTCTCATTCACGCTTTCACGCTCTTCCTCAGCCTCTACAGTGCCCATTTTCCCGTTAGCCACCATCTCATCGATATCAAAGAGATCCTTCTTCTTTATCTCCTCTAGCTTCTCCTCTAGCTCGCCGAGCAACTCCCCCCGCCTCCGTATTCGGTCCCTTTCGCGGCCTTCCCATTTTGTCTTCTTACATTTTAGAACAAGCGCAGAAATGGTCGCAGCATTAGAGGTCTGGGCGGTAGAATGAACACATAGTTCGTACGCCATGAGAGCAGAAGAGAGGGCTTCGTTGGGATGGTTAATGGCGAGTTGCGCTTGTGCTGCTCAAACAATTAGCCTCGTCCAGAAAACCTCCATACTTCATTCTGCACGTAGAATTTAAGTGCGACTAAGCGGCAAAGTTTTCGGGTAAAGTTATTGCAGCACTATCATCTCGAACCAATGCGAAGTTTTGCGCTCAGCACCTGTCCCGCAATGCTCAAAGAGAAGCGTGGCTATTGCGGGTGTCTGAGGGCCTACAAAGACTTGCCTAGATAGAAAAACGCCTTCATATTCTCCTTCATGAGCTCAATACTTCGAATGCAATCGTCAATGACATCCTGCCACCGTTCGAGCTTCAAGCGAGCATTTGCGCGATTCGTGTAAAATAGCGGGTTCTTGCTGTTTTTCTGAATAGCCTGCGAATAGCATGCCTCGGCAGAGGCATATTCGCCTTTGCGGAAGTGGGCGTTGCCGCGTTCTTTGAGCTGGTCGGCGGCATGCTCGTTAGCCATGGATGATGTTGCAAACTGCCAGGCAGCTTGCGGAGGGGTGGTGCACGGGGCTAGTCGGCGCGGAGGGAACCGAGGGGTTTTGTGTGAGCGGCTGAGCCACTTGGCCCTGACAACGGGGCGTGGAAGCTTCTGGATCAGAGAGACAGCTGACGAGTATCATGAGATGAACGCAAAACAAAAAAGAATATTGAATTATCCGACTATCACTTGTCTTAATGCTCTGAAGGTTAATAGAAGCGATGGTAAGGCCGCCCCTGCCGTTGAAAACAGCTTATTCAACCTGACCCCGAGCGGAGAGTCTGAACGACTTCAGGTGTGTTCCTTCTTGTCACATTTGTTTCTCGGGCTTTTCTTTTCATGCAATGAGGTGCTCGGCCATCTTTAGCCTCTTCATGGAACGAGTGTGGTTGCTCTGCACCTTGTCACAGTTGATTATAGAGGGCTTCTAGCACCCACGATCATTGCTTGAAACTTTTACGGCCCACAGGGGTGCCACACTTTACATAGTCATGAAGCTTCTTAAATGCCCTAGATTCGATGGCATCAATTCGGAATTTTGCATAACAGCACTAAAGCCATCCAAGCACCTTGAAAGGGGGCTACAAGGCAGCACATCCACATTTTATATTTCGGAGTGCCATTGATAGAGCTCCCAACCGAAATCGTCTTCGGCATTTTCTGTCACCTTTCTAATTAGAACATCAAGCAGTTGCGCCTTACGTGTAAGCGTGTCTGCGCAGTCGCGGTTCTCTGCTTCCGACAAGTTTCATTCCGCCGAATCGGGCGAGCGTTAACCATTTTCGGATGGTTGCAAATAATGAGAGCTGACGATAAATAGTGGAAGAGATTATGTGGGATGACGCTATATTAAAACGCTATGATAAATATGTGGCTATTACTATAAATATTTTGGTATCGTCAAAGAACGATACCGCATTTAAAACATACCCACAGCATTATATTGCAGTCTTGGATAACCTTAATGTGGATATATCAAGAAACTCTAAAGAAACTTTCGAGAAGCGACAAGTGGAGTTGTGGGGCTATAAATTCAGCCTGGACGATATTTACCAGAGCTTCGAGCCCTATCTTCAACTGTACGAAGAACAAGAATAAATCGTTGCAAATGGAGAAGACGTAGAAGTTCTACGCCTCGGCCTTATATCCTTTTTAAGGCTGAAGCGTATTATAGTCACGCCTGAAGCATGTAGCCTTTATACTTTTTTCCGCGTTATGAGACTCCCCTCTTTCGGAGCCTTCCCCTGGCTTTATTATGCCTCTACTATGGCTATAGGATGGAATTTGCCACGAAGTTATCTACTAAATCCCTGGGGCACCTAAAAGATCTCGGGAAGGAGTTCGGGATATCTGGAGAGGTTTTCACATTAGATTGCCTTAAGGCCTCGGCATCGAGTTAGAAGTGCTGTAATAGCGGTTTACCCACCGACGTATCTAAACATCTAAGATATCTAGAAACTTTTGCTTTTTAAAATACTATAGTTACTCTATATCTCCTCCCCGCTACTGCACACCTTAGTTATTGGATATCTTTACTAGATATACTTACGGTGTTAAGGTGGCTATAACTTGAATTTATTGCGCTTTTTCAGCTTTAGGTTAATTTAAACTCTTTTTTGGTCTTTTTTCACTCACTACCAATAATAGTGCATAATATATTTCTTAATTCTCTGCTACTTCGTAATACTAAATTGGTGGCATTTCTTGTTAATATTCGCAGGTATCTAGTTTAGGCCGGCCGATAATAGCCTAAGAACCCTAAATTTACTATCGTTTGTTCAGAGAGGGCTTATTATTATATAGGGATTTGTGATGAGATTACCTTCTTTTTATGGGCTCGGCAAAACCTCGTCTAACAGTAGAGGTAGCAATACCTTTCTATCAGACTATAGGATCTACTTCAATAATTTTCACGAGAGCTCTAGGGTGGCATACTAGGGTCTCTTCTTTTAATTGAATAAACCCTCTTCTAGTGACTTTTAATCTAAATCTAACTAAAAACGTAAGAATTCATTTTATATAACCGGTGTGGAAATAAAAAGGATATCAAATTTACCCGTCTGTAATCGGTTCGGCGTATAACAACGGCGAATATGCTTTACATCGAATAAAAAACAAGAATTCCGCTCGAATTATTAGTAATAGTTAGGGTACGAGCTGATATCGCGGCCAAACATAAAAAAACACCGCTATACACGGCAAACCAAAACATCACTCGGGGTTTTTATGCTTCTACTAAAGTAGCTGGCCGCTTAGCCTATAGTCAACTAGTGTATTAATTATAGAATGACACCGCTGTATACTATCCCGCAGGACAAGCTGCGGATGTAAAGCCGTGTGAGTAAAGCTAGGGCGCTACTAATCTAAGCTAGAGCCCACTTAAAGAGGTTATCGCTAACTCCGTTTATTTATTCTGCCTTAAATATGGTACATATGGATTCCGATAGATTATATTGGTGCTTAAATACCACGGGTAATAAGGACAAGGCATTTAGTCTTAAGTGCTATATTTAAGTTGACACGTCGACGAATATCTATCTTAAATCTATAATATGAAAAATTAGGTAAACTCATCTACGGTTGAAACTATAGCTTAAAAACCATATACTTTTGTTAAGCTTGTGGAATTGCGTAAAATTTATGTAGCAATAATTCGTCCGGAATTTAGCCAATATTCGTGCTTGTGTGTTACAAGATGCAGTGTAATTATACTCTGCCGTGAAAGGCTTATAGCGTCTAAGATTTAGTTAGGTTATCTAAATAGCTTAGGTGGATGTATAAACTAAAGAAGTTTCGACGGGGGACTAAAAATTAACCGCTGTAGGTCCAAGAGAATATTAAATCCCCTAATAATAAAGAAAATTCTAATAGCTTTTAATATAAAATGTTAAATCTAGCCGTATGAGCATTACTATTTAGTGGGCTGTTTTGCTGTCAGAATAATCATGGGTAAATTAGAAAGGATTACTCCGAAAGTTAGTCTAAATTCGAATATAGATGTGAGTGTGGTATATAATGCTAGAAGGGTTGAGAAAATACTATTTCTACAAGATATCTATCATAGTAGGAAGCACACTAAGGCATACATGCCTTATCATATATAGTGAACCATAGCTGCACGCTAGATGACCTCTTTCCCACTTAGCTGATTTAGTACATGCTCCATGCGCTATTCTACACCAAATCATAACTTAAGCAGGGCCGATAAATTCATATATTCCTCTTTGGTGTCTTCGGCAATAGCCCCTGCCCACTCGCCCTCATCTTCTTCATCGCATCCTCAACTATTTGCTGTCTTTTCGCAACATGCTTATGCCTCATTTCAATCTCCTGTTCAAATTCTATAGCAACCTTACGTTTCTTTCGCCGTGCATCCGCCATCTTTTTGATGATATCTCCAAACTGGTCGGCAAACCAGTTACCGGCTTCTTCCCACTCCTTTATGGGTAATGAGTCAAAGAACTTGCGCTGATCGTGGGCTTCGAGGTGATGTTGGACGAATTCTAGACGTTCTGAGAGAGACGCCTGCATCATATCCTCTGGTATCACTGGTGGCGGGGCACGCGGATTGTAGTCAAGGGACTGTAATTTCAGCTCATCATAGGACATCTTGCATAATTCAGAAAGTTCATAATCTTCGAACGGAATTCTCCCGTTTTCTTCGTTCGTGAAGCCTAATGCAGATAACTGATGTAGATGTGCACCTGTAATAGTCGAAACCACAGACTCATTTCGTGCGTGTTGAAATTGATCGTCAGGGTAGTCTTGCACGCTCTGAGGTGTAGGATGGCTCGTCTGATCGGAAAAGTTTTGCTGGTAGCGGACATTGTTCTTCTTATGCACTGGCTCATTCTGAGGCCTTGATGGGGTAGGCGGAGGAACTGTTTGTCGTGGGGTAAGGTTCGGGCTTGGGCGATTTGCTTCTCTGAGGGCTTGGCCTTTCTGAAAAATGGATTTGGGGTTGATCGGAGGTCTTTGCTGACCTTGGGTAGTTGGCTGGCTATGCTGGAAGCGATGGCTTACGTGCTGGCGTTGTTGGTCTTGTGTTTGGGTCTGTGATATATTCTCTTCATCTACAAGATCGGAGGGCGGTTCCTCCACAGTCTCATCGTCGTCCAACTGTCCGGAAGTAGTCGTAGGGTAAGAGTCATCTGCGTTAAACGTCTGCGGTTGATCTGCAGGGTTCCCGTGGAAGATTTCATGTTGCAACTCCCTCAACTTGAGTGCACGATTGAACATGTTTTCTTCGTCTCGGTTATCCTCCTCAGGCTCTTCTCCCTCCTCAACTTCACTGCCTTCAGGTTCACTCCCGGAGTAATTATTTCTGCTACTGGAATGTTCAGCAAATAGAACACCCGGCTCACCCAGTTGGTCTTCAACTAGCATTTCGCCACGACTGTGAATAGTGGTATCTAAGCTTTCAGCGTCTGTATCATACGGATCTCGTTTCTGAGCTCTCATAAGCACCCGGTCTTCTTGCTTAATATGCTGGCTTGAGGGCTTTGGTGGGGGGGACATTTGGCCATGCACGCTTTCTTGTCTGCTCCCTGGTTGTGATGGCTGACGGGTATGCTGGGATGAGAAATGCGTAGGAGGTACGCCAATCCGAGCATTACTGGCGATTAGTTGACGCCGAGAAGTGTTAGCATTTTGAGACCCCTTTGGAACAGGGCTGGCTGCTCTGCCTTCTCGGCTTCGGACGAAACCCTGCATTAGCAAAAATGCCGCTGAGCAACTGAAAGAAGATAATGGATTAGAAATGTCGAAGCTACTCTATTAGCGATCACGAGCCTCCAAGGTCTTCAGTCCATGTAGCGTTATTGATATACCTACCTAGGTTTGTGGTGTTGAGCGGAAGAACGCGTTGTTTGTCAACCTTGGCGTCCTATCGATAAGGACATGTGCCGAGGATGACGATATCAGCCGCTACCAGGTATCTTTCCGCCGCAGGCTTGAGTATCACAGTACCATTTCACTATCTGATTTCATTGTCCTCTTTGTAGTATCTCTTTTTTAGACTCATATTTTTCTGTAAATAATTCATCTGCAATGGAAGATGCAATGGCTTCTCCTTGTTATCTTTATATGCTCCCCAATGAGGTACGCTCTTCCATCAATTTGTCTACAATTGCTCATCCACTTCCCAGCTTCTCCTCCATATCCTCACTCCGCTTCCTACACCGACTCTCCTCCCATTGACCATTATATCCCATCGCATCTATGCCCTAGTTCTACGCATCTTACATAATCGCCTTCTCCTTGCTGCTACACTCCACGACCACTCGCTCATTCTAGAATGCTACCATCCCTCTGCAAAGCTGACTGAGCCGCCATATTTCTGCACCTACCACGGCACCGAGGGGCTCGATGCATACGAAGAGCCTACAGCTTCTGACTCGAATCTAGTGCCGAGGTTGGGGCAGTTGAGGAATATGTATTCGAGGTTCAGACCGTACCGAAGAGAACTAGGAGCCGATGGGCATAGGGTTAAGAAACACCCAGCTGGAGATGTGCCAGGAAGCCGCACGCATCCATCTTCCTCGGCAGCAGGACGTAAGCTAGATCATGAATTAGTGCGGCAGATCTTGTCGCTAGACGGTGAAGAATTGTTTACTCAGCTTTGTGCTGTAACAAATTTAGTAAAGATTGGGCCTAGAAATGGATTATTTAGCTGCTTTGTGGAGGTTGAGGAAGGAGTGGTGAGAGTATGGAGGAACTGGTTGAAGGAGATGGCCGCGAGGGAAGGAAGTACGAATTCAAGAACGCGAGCCAGCAAAACTCTTATTACTGAGGAAGAGATCGACATAGGTAGAAAAGGGAAGGAGGCTGCACAGAAGATTAGTAGCATTGCCGATGATCTTAATGATGAAAACATTCTCTGGGTTAGCTCTGCTCGAAACACTGGACTTAGATTCAAGATTCGGGAAAGAAAACTTAAGCGCGAGGCACCTATTTTGATGTATGTGGACGAAGATACTCCACTAAGCTATGAAATTGAGTATGACGGTATGTTTTCCTCTCCCTCTATCTAACCAACATAAATTAGTTTTGCGGGACATGTTTTCTAACTGGGTTTATTGTGCGATTGTAGAGCTTCTCGTCCGGACGTCCCATCTTCTCCTAAAGTTTGAGAACTCTCTCGTCCAGCAAGATAATTCGTTTGGAAAAGCTATTGTCTTTGGCTCTTTTGGTTGAGCATGATTATCCTGCACATTCCTACACATTCAGCAAAAATAGTATCATCTGTTTTCTCGGGTTTTTGGTCTTGTACTCTCTTTAGATTGTGCTAAATTTCCTGTTGTAGGATTGCGTATGTAAGAAGATATCGTTGCGGAATATTATTATTATTCAGCCTAGACGTTGCGCAAAAAACAAGAAAGGCCCCAAACCTATAGATAAACGAAATTACGCCTTTGAGATGATACGGATTGCACCTTTCAGTCTCATTGAGCCTCCTCTAGTTAATTCCTACCTCGTCAATACCTCCTCGGACCAAAAATCCCAAATCTCTCCCATGCCTCCCCAACCCACCGACAAACCATCCACACCATCCTCCCGGGCCAACTAACCACCCATAAAACCTCCCTCATAGTATCAAGCACATACCACGCGCCCACTGTTAGGTAGACCACCAAACACACCTTCGCTATCAGCTTAACAGCCCACTGCACACTTTCGCACCACTCATCAAATCCGCGAGCTTTGCTGCGGGGTTCTTCGCGGGGCCCTAGCGGTCGGAATAATTTACGCTTGGAAGGAGATGCAAAAGCAAACGAGTCAACGGAAGTTGTGGAAGCCGAATTGGAGCTGTGGTTATGGCGCGTGTTGTTGGGACGTAGCCATGCGAGGCCGAAGCTGCGGGCGCGGTGGCGGGTCGGTGTCGGCGTTGAAGAATGAATGTGTGGAGCAGCATGCCAGGATACGGGAGCTTCTTTGAGTGCATACGCATTTGGTGCTTTGTATGAAAAGGACGAGGGAGATGGTTCGTGTGGTGGCGTCGAAAAATACCACCAGGGTTTACCAAGTGGTTGTTGGTGAGTTTGGGTGTGGGCCTGTCCGGGTTCGTGGCCTCCTGCTCTTGTTGTCGGTCGCGTCTTTGTCTTGGTCGGTAAGATACGCGTGGGGTGTTCTGCACCCGTTGAGGCATTGCGGTGATTAATTTTGTTGTCCTTCATCGATTGACGGGGACCCGGACCTGTACCGATAGGTTTGTGGGCTATGGAGTGCCGAGGGGCAATAACAGATCCGGATCTAGAGCTGTGAGAAGATGTGGCAGGGGATGGTTCGGGAGGTGAAGACGGAAATGCTCCTGGGGAGATGGTAGGAGGTGACGATGGCGGAGTAGCGTCGGGCTCGAGGACGCAATGTGGATTGGAGGGGATATTCTCGTACGCATAGTCATATGACACAGTTGCGGGAGAAGCATGTTCAATGTGGTACTCGCACGAAGCGTTGCGTCGAGCTTTCTCTGCATAGAGGTGATATGCCGCTACTTGAGCCGGATATGGAGAATTGTAGGCTTCGGCGGGTTCTCGAGTAGTAGGCATATTAACTGCAAATGCGTCGGACTCGAAAGCTGGCTGATCGTTGACTGCTTCTGTTAAAATTGTTGTGGTGGATGTCTTGCGCGAGCGTAGAGTTTTATTAGCCCTTTGGTCTGAGTGGATTTCCAGGGGCCAATCTTTGGAATTGGTACACTGATAACTTCTTTCCTTCACAGTCGATTGATTTCCTCCATGACTAGACCGAGGCCCTGAAATAGCGGAAAGCGATAATACTTCTTCTGATGCCTCTGGCGTATATGTAAGAATACTAACAGCACCTGGGCTAAGATGACCAGCCTCGGGGTTCGAAAAACGGGCAGTGATAAAATTATTCGTAGATTTTATTCCCATACTTGGCTTTCTTGAAAGAGGGTGAACGAAGGAGGCCATTATGACTGGAGCAAGGAGCCCGTTGTCAAGTTGATCAGTGCTAGCGGCGTTCGGAGTCTAAGGGAAAGAGTTCGGGAGCTTAACCACGTAGATACGAGACTATTTGGTAAACTTTCTTTTCATATGAGGCATTGTAGGTCCAGGCTGCTGCCGCATAAGACATGACGCTTCGTCACTGTTGAGGGCATTAAGGAATGCACTTTAGCTGGCTAGGTAACGGATAGGAATTAAACTATGCCGTAACCGGATATCGACGATTACAGGTAAGCTCAAATATTTAGAATTTACTTATGATATTCAATAAACTACCACGTTTTTATGGTAACATTAGCCGACTATTCGCGTTTCAGAAAAAACTATAAAACACGAAAGCTGTAGAGTTTTTGCCCAACGCTATAACTAGGGCTGGGTCTTTATCACAGAGAATGGCTACAAACCACTTTGATGACTGCAGAGTTATCCCAGATCTAGAGACACTCCCACATGCAAATCAGTGCTCGGATTTTAACATGAAAAGAAGAAAGGTTGGAGGAGTGATTTGCTTGCCGTGCAAAGTTACTAAGGTTTCCATCTTGGTCCACACCGCGCTGTAGCTTTTCAAGGGATTGAGATATAACTTATCAGAGCTTTTCTAAAGAAGTAACTCCGACCGCGTAATTTTCTCCTAGTAGGAAATTTGGATGCGGGTATCTAGAATGCGCGACGAAAAGTAGGTTCCAACCCGTGGATAGAAAATCCAAGTGGTCTACAATACCCAAGAACGCCAATCCGTTGATGTCGAAAACATATTCAGAACTCTAGGTTCACGTTCGCTAAACACATGAGAAACACTGAGTACCAGCTCAATGATCTCGTGCTGCATCAATCTCAGCGTATTCAAGCCATTTATTGTTGATAGCTTTCTTCCATGTGCGGATAGTACCGTCGTCCCCAGTTGAAACAAGCAGATCACCTAAAAAAGTGAGCAATTGGTGCATTGGGTTAGTTTGAGAGGTTTAACATACCCATCTGGGAAAATGCTACCCGCCATACAGCACCATGGTGTTGGGTTAGTTCAGCAACCATCTTCACTACATGCCTTACTCGGCCCGGATGTTGCTCGTTGTCTTGGGTATTATCGTTGACACGAGATGCACCGGCTAGTCCAGCCCCGATTCCAGAAGGGGGATTACTTCTTGGACCACGTGGTCTGGGAGATAGCATATTATCGGTGGTTGTAGATGCAGCCGATGTGTTGGCAGCTGAGGTCATTTGGTTTGATTGAGGTGTTGTTAATTCATACACACGAATAGCACCGTCTTTGCTAGCTGTGGCAATCACATCGTAGCCTCTCATAGACCCATTTGCCCAAGCAATATCGCGGATTACTTGACGGGCCCCTTTTAATTCTGCTGCGAGATAAAAGCGCTTCGCTTTGTCCGTTCTGAAGACCTGAACATTATGCATAGCAGCAACGGCAAGCGACAGGGCCTTTCGATCGAGTCCGGCCATAACAGAAGTCCAGCAAGGAAGCTTTTCCCTGTGAAAGCATACTTTGAAGCCTACCTCCTCTTGCCTGTCGGGTGGAATTTCGCAGACCCATTTTTGAGCAATTAAATTCCATTCGGAGAGATTGCTTTGGTCAAGGGGTTCATAGACGGTAAGACGGCCGTCTCGCGTGACTAGCGCGACCCAGGTATCTTGGAGAATATTTTTGAAATCCAATGACATGAATGGTGCTCTAGTATCGGAGCCAATATTAGTGATGAGCTTGAATCGTCGACCAGATGCGGGGACCTCGGTAACATCTTCTTGCCAGAGTTTGAATCTTCCATCCTCAGCGATACTACCAAGGACTTCTCCCATGAATGGGCCATTCCATTTCACCTAGGGAAAGTTAGTCGTAATCGTGGTAGATCTAGTTGTGGCCTCATTCCCTGATATTAGCCCGAAGAATTCCCGTAAGCGCTATCTTAATGGACTACTAAACAGTCCGATGATAGAGCAATGAATTTAGGTCGGCTAGAGTAGAGGAGACCAAGCAGACATGGAAGTAAATGTATGAAACGTGAGTGCTTACATCGACAATCTCCGCATCATGTCCTCTCCAGCTATCGACAAGGTTCCATGAATCATCCTTTCTGTCCCAAACCTTGAGCCTGTGATCGGAGGAAGCTGTTACCATTCGTGTACCAAAATAATTAAAATCAACGGCCAGAACCAAGTCTTGATGGCCATGCGAGAACGTTTGGAAATTGCGCTCTGATGCCATCTTGGCATATGCGTGGTGCGCGTCTAAGAAGCGCGCTTCTAGCTTCTCGCTGATGCACTGGGCTACATTCGGAATGTCGCCATCGGGACTAAGCTCTAGAGTCAAGATGGAAGCGTATTCTAGTTCATTAACAGAGCCTTCAAACGTGATAGAGAGCTTAGAGTGCCGGCGCTGGTGATGAGAAGAGGACGGGTCGCGTGCTTCGTGTGGGACCTCTTTTGGCGATAGAGACGAATCCGAAGCGGCTTGAGAAGGCAGACGGCTAGGCGAGAGGCTTTTCAGAAAGCTCGGGCGAATGAGGCGATGATTGACTGCGTTGAGGCTCTCTTGAATGGGATCGTGATGGTCTTCTTGGTGGGGGTGGTGGTTAAGATCCATCTTTGTCGATTGCGACTATCGCCGTTTCGCGTTAGATTTTCTTGTGATGGCTGAGGCGGTGAGAGCAGTTGAACACCTTTCAACTTTTGGCGCGGCAAGACGCCGACAACCTCAGCTTCATTCACCAAACTTAAAATGTCTGCCAGACTTGGCCGGACAGAGGCTTTATCTCTTCTTTCTTTGTCGTTGGCGTGTATTGGGATTTTAGCAAACACACTACATGGCGATGGCGAGCCTCTAATCGCCTCGATTGCTTTTAGCGGATTGGCTTTCTCTTTCACCTACGCTTTAATACGATGGCTTGGGAATGCTTTCATGAGAGCTGGCCTCAAAGGGAAAGATTTGTCTAAACTCCGCCAGGTTGAGATGTATGTAGGCAATCAATATTTCTCCGCGCGCCCAACAAACCTACTACCGCTCACATGTGTGATAGTCCAGAAACCATGGGCGCTGTTTGTGCCGTTGTGTATCTTCTTACAACCATTGTGTTTATTCCATGGCCGTTCTACAAAGACATTGTAGCTGCTACGTCTGGAGGAGGAAATAGAGATGTTGTTCTCGAACTACAGCAGGTTGAAACTGGGCGGCTTCTGCATCGGTTTCCCCACAGCAAGGTTGGTTTCTTAGCTTCAACTATATGCATAAACTAAACCTTTCCCAATAGCTGGCATCATATCTCTCCGCTATCCTTTCTTTACAATCTATTGTCATACTCGGTATTGGAGATGACCTCTTCGACATCAGGTGGCGGCACAAGGTCCTCATTCCAGCGTTTGCCTCCATTCCCATACTTATCGTCTACTTCGTGGACTTCGGTGTGACAAAAATGGTCGTTCCAACCCCGCTTCGACCTTATCTTGGGGAACTGTTTGATCTCGGTACGGGGATTCATCTCGTTCCGGCCAAAAATAAAGCTGACAGAACCCTGCAGGATGGCTGTACTACGTATACATGGCCATGGTCTCCATATTCTGCCCCAACAGCATTAACATCTTGGCGGGAATTAATGGAATTGAAGTAGCGCAGTCTTTGGTCATTGCTGTGCTCATCGTGTTCAATGACGCACTGTACTTGTCGCCGTTTACTCCGTATCCCCATCCGGCAACAGACTCGCACCTCTTTTCTTTGTACCTCCTTCTTCCTTTCATTGGTGTATCGGTTGCCTTACTGATGCACAACTGGTATCCTGCCAAGGTGTTTGTTGGTGATACCTACTGCTATTTTGCCGGTATGGTGTTCGCTGTTGACGGCATCCTCGGCCACTTCAGCAAGACCCTGATATTGCTTCTTCTTCCCCAACTATTTAACTTCGTGTATTCGGCCCCACAGCTGTTTCACATTGTACCATGTCCCCGACATCGGCTACCCCATTTCAATTCCAGAACGGGACTGTTGGAGTGTTCCATTGTGGAGTTTAAGAAGCCTCTGGCTTTCCCGATAGCGGAGGCATTGAAGCTGCTTCACCGATTGCGATTACTTCGAATAGAGACAAACGAGAAGGGAGAAGTAATATCGTCCACCAATCTCACCATCATCAATCTGTGGCTTGTGTGGTTTGGGCCAATGCGGGAAGATCGGTTAGCGATGGGCTTATTGGCGTTTCAGACTGCATGTGGATTGGTAGGCTTGTTTATCAGGCATCGATTGGCGCTTTGGGTGTTTACGCAGGATAACCTGTAAAGTAATGTACCATATTAGCTGAAAGCATTTCAGGCTGCAGCGCCTTTTGTAGTTTTAGACGGCATTCTGGGCGTATCTTGGACAAATCAGTTTGACAGTATTCGTGGGATGAAAAGTAGAAGGACACATGTACTATCTATTGGGAGACGAGTGTGGATGTGAATTTGCAATGGGCTGCCATGAGTACCTGGTCAAAGGTCTTGAGAGTGGAAATAAAGAGGTTTGGAGTGTAAAGCCGACCGTCCTATCAGATTCGTGATGATTCGACAAAGTCCCCCGCACTCCGATATCGGCATCAAGGTCCGATGATTTCTATTGATGAAGGCAATATTTCAAGTGCCACCAGCTCCTCTCCAAGTCGTGGCACTGCTCTGCCCGCTTTCCTCTACCCTATTTTCTTTTATATCTCTCATTTCTTCCTTGTAGTTCCTCCCCTCAATTGACTCCTTTTGTACTACCTTCACCATGCCGTCTGCTGTGAAACCACCACAGACCCTGTATGACAAGGTCTTCCAGGACCACATTGTCGAGGAGAAGGAAGACGGGACGATTCTATTGTATATTGGTACGTTACTGCTTTGGCTTTGTTATAGGTCAGCGCTGATTGCGTCCCCAGATAGGCATCTCGTGCACGAAGTTACTTCTCCCGTGAGTATCCGCTATTAGCCATTTTACAGAAGCGGAGCATTGACATGACGCAGCAAGCGTTTGAAGGACTTCGGAATGCAGGCCGAAAAGTGCGAAGACCCGACTGCACCCTGGCAACGGTAGACCATGTATGTTTTTCTCTTCAGCTTTTTTCGTACTCTTACCACTGACGCATCATCAGAACATTCCCACTAGCTCCCGGAAAAACCTCACCACCACAGCAAAGTTTATCGAAGAGGCAGATTCGCGAACACAATGCGTGACTCTCGAAGAGAACGTGAAGGACTTCGGCCTCACATACTTTGGTTTGGGAGATAAGCGGCAAGGAATCGTACATATCATTGGACCGGAGCAGGGCTTCACCCTACCAGGCACCACAGTCGTTTGTGGTGATAGTCATACCTCTACACATGGAGCTTTCGGAGCTTTAGCATTTGGTATCGGAACTAGTGAAGTCGAGCATGTCTTGGCTACACAGACATTAATCACACGACGAAGCAAAAACATGAGGGTACAGGTCGATGGGCAACTCGCACCTGGTGTGAGTAGCAAAGACATTATCCTCCATGTAATTGGAGTTATCGGGACTGCGGGAGGTACTGGTGCCGTCATTGAGTTCTGCGGGTCCGCTATCAGGAGTTTGAGTATGGAAGCCCGTATGTCTATCTGCAACATGTCAATTGAGGCTGGTGCAAGAGCTGGAATGGTCGCACCTGACCAAATAACTTTCGACTATCTTAAAGGTCGACCGTTGGCTCCCAAGCCTGATAGCCCAGAATGGAAGAAAGCTGTGGCATATTGGTCCAGCCTAAAATCGGATGAAGATGCGAAATACGACATCGACGTCTTCATAGATTGCAAGGATATCGCTCCAACGGTTTCATGGGGCACATCTCCACAGGATGTTGTTCCCATCACAGGGGTAGTTCCGGGCCCCGATAACTTCCAGGATGAGAACAAGAAGAAGGCCTGCATTCGTGCTCTTGAGTACATGGGACTGACTCCAGGCACACCGATGCAAGACATCACCCTCGATAAAGTCTTCATCGGTTCTTGCACAAATGCTCGAATTGAGGATCTTCGCGCTGCTGCCCGCGTTGTCGAGGGGAAGAAGATTGCCCCTAACCTTAAACGTGCCATGATTGTGCCAGGCTCTGGCTTAGTAAAGCGACAGGCTGAATCTGAAGGGCTCGACAAGATATTCACTGACGCTGGTTTCGAGTGGCGGGAGGCTGGTTGCTCCATGTGTCTTGGAATGAATCCCGATATTCTCTCGCCTCAAGAGCGATGTGCCAGTACATCAAACCGTAACTTCGAAGGCCGACAAGGAGCAGGTGGTCGAACGCATCTTATGTCTCCAGTCATGGCTGCCGCAGCTGCTATCGTTGGAAAACTTGCTGATGTCCGTAAGCTCGCACCTCAAACAACTTCTGCTAGCAAGTCCTCACCGAAGGTCGAGCTAAACGCGCACACCGAGGACATTGAGAGTGATGATGACCTCGACCGTCTCCTTGATGCTCCTGCAGATCGCCAAACTCGCCCCGCGAACTCTACTACGGCTCCTTCTTCAGGGGCTGGAATGCCCAAATTTACCACTCTTAGAGGCTTCGCTGCTCCTTTTGAGATATCTAACATAGACACTGACGCCATCATCCCAAAACAATTCTTAAAAACCATCAAGCGCTCCGGACTTGGGACTGCTCTTTTCCACGCTTGGCGCTACATCCCCGGCACGGACAAGGAGAATCCTGACTTCGTGCTTAACCAAGAGCCATATCGCAAAGCCAAGATCCTCGTCTGCACCGGCCCGAACTTTGGATGTGGAAGCAGCAGAGAACATGCGCCATGGGCACTGCTGGATTTCGGCATTACATGTGTGATCGCACCCAGCTACGGTGACATTTTCTTCAATAACACCTTTAAGAATGGCATGCTCCCGCTCATCATTCCTCCCGGCGAGGCCCTGAACGCCATCGCTGCTGAAGCCAAGGCTGGCCGTGAAATCGAAGTCGACCTACCGGCGCAAGTCATCCGCGATGCAGAGGGTAAGGAAATTGCGAAGTTCGAGGTCGAGGAGTTCAGAAAACACTGCTTAGTTAACGGCCTTGATGATATCGGATTAACAATGGCGAGCGCTGACAAGATCGAGTCGTTCGAGCAGAAAAGGACAAGGGAGTGGCCGTGGTTAGACGGGAGCGGGTATTTAGCTCGGCATAGGAGTGGGCCGGTTAAAGTCGACGCAGTACCCGTACCGACCACGAATCGAGGCGAGGTCATCAAAGAGCCGTTGGAGTGGTGATGTGCGCAGACTCTACTCCATGGGAAGTTTGGGAGATATCTGGCTGAGAGAGAAAAGCATGACGATTGTGTTTGACGACGATTGATGATTGCACCATAGGAGGGAACGATTTGTCGGGCTTGATGGTATTCCTGTCTAGCTGTACTTTTTTCCTGGCTTTTGTCAGCAGCCTGGACAGAACTCATTTCATCATTCTATATAGGCAACCGGGTTGGCTTATGGCTACATTTAATAAGTGATATGCTCGATCGAATATCAAAGGTTTTTGGAAGGATCATAACACCTACACCCTTCAATTACGGGAGGAGAAGGTGGTGCTCTTGGTTATATTTATAGATATTTCGCAGTAAAATCCCGTATATGAAGTATAGGACATGGAAAATTCAAGCACAGCCCGGGTATGCATAACGTCCAGGCCAAGCTCTTAAAATGATAGGCTTAACACTGAACCAAATGACCCATCCCATTCCAAGACGCCTAGATTTAAATCTCAAAAGGCCCGTAGCTATGCCCTAGTCCTGTGCAAAAAACCAACCCAAACATCAAAATCGTCTAACGCTCGCTTGAACGCAGGGAAGCCCATTCGCCGCCGGTGCCTCAGTTCTGACCGCAAGTCCGACTAATTTCACTCAATCTGGAGAATTTCATAGGCCTTGAATGCAGTCTATCTTGCTCCACCGGGACCATCCTTACCCCACCCTCTCGCACGCATGCTCTCCTCAATTGAACCCCAGACTTGCTCTACGACCTCGCGGTCCCGCCATCGCCCCGCGCTGCCCTGGACACTGTTCCACTTGTCGACCTTGACGCTGATAACGCCGCGGCCCCAGCCTTTAACAACGGGCGGCGGTTCTTCGCCCTGCCAGCCGACGTAGACGCCAAGGACGTGCGAAAACAGCTCTGTTGGCTGCGTCCACTTGTAGCCCTTGAATTGCCACGTCTGGCCGGTGGTGAAGACGGCAACGACACGCGACCAGTAGTCGGGCTTGAATTGATCTGGGGTGTCGACTAGGATGAAGCGGAGGGGCCGTGATGCGTCGATTGAAGGCAGGGTACGCGAGATATGCAGGAGGTTAACGGACGTGGTGGATGCTTCAGCACTATTGGCCGGGATATAAACGCCTGAGTCGAGGAAGGATTTGATATTGGACATGCGGAGGAGTGAACTGGCGGAGGGCGACAGCAGGATGATAGGCTCAAGGCGGCGGGAGGGTTTTTTGAGGTTCGAGACGAGGGCAGCAGAGGGGGCAGGGAGGGTGGAGCTGGTTGGCGGTGCGGCGCCTGGGCGGTTGGGGTGACGTGATGTTAGGAAGGTTGCAGCGGTTTTGCGAACATGTGAGAAGTCCTAGCCGGTGTCGTTAACAGATTATTTATTTTCCATCAAAAATGACAACGGATGGCAGAGCGGGAGTGCACTTGGAATGCAAAGCCAATTATGACAGAAAAAAACGGGATAGGAAGCAAACATACTGTAGGCTTGACTCCCCGTAACACACTGTTCCTATCTCCCATCTTCCTTTCCCCCTCATAAATCTCTATTAGCCTCGGATCCACTTGTCTTCCGGCCTTCCCTCCAACCGCTGTACTTGTGCTCGGTAACGTTGCCACACCTCCAGTGGCTCCAGACGCAACATCGGCAGCGCTCGTTGCTTGTGCTGTTGCGGACTCAGAATCTAGGGGCTTGATATATTCACTCTCATCCGAGTGTCCCTGTAACCACGCTATCAAATCGAGCTTCTGAACGAATACGAGATTTTGCACGCTCCCGCCTGCGCCGCCAGGGAGCTCTTCGTTGAGGCGCTGGGTTGTAGAAATATATTCGGGGACTGTAGCATCCTTATTTAGCCAGGCGAAGTAGATGCTGCGTAAATCTAGTGGGATGCCAGCTGAGACAAATCGTGTTGGCGTAGTGAGAGGGAAAGAGCGGTGCATATCATCATGATTGAATTGGATGTGAGTTGCGAGAGCTATGTCTTGCTGAGCGTCGTTGGCAGATGTTGGCTCGGCGGTCGTTGTTAGAAGAGGGGTAGTGTTGGTCGCAATAGCGCGGCGGAGGTTGAGAAGCGGATCTTCTAATTCAGCTGAAGAAGCCATGGTTGGTGTTAAAGGAGAAGGCCGACGCTGAAGCTACAGAGAGACGCGAGAGGTTGCGACAAAGCTACGCGAGATTTTCTGGTGTTGAGCACCTGGTGTCACCCTGCCAAGACCTGCGTTTACCCTTTTACCGCTGTCGTTACCGTCGTCGTTCATTGCTCAATGGGATAGGAAGACAGCTTGAACAGATATCTCTATCTACTTCTTTTATCCATGACAATACATATATCACAGTGTAAGAATATGACTTCGCCTATCCGCAACGCTGCCAAAGTCGACTTCGTCCGGCCCTAGGTGGCTCCTAGCCTATCGAGCTTGCCGAGCCATCTTTCCAATTGAGATATCCTTTGTCAAACCCGGTCTATCTTCACTCAAGGCCATAGCAGATTCAGAACAGTGAGGTTCCATCGTAGCTGTTCATGAGTGGGGTGTAAAAAGAGCTTTGGGAGCAAAAAAGTCTAACTGAAGCCAAACATCAGATTCTCGAGAATACATGATATGCTTGTGATAGCGGCAATAGTAAGTTGACCTGAGCGGCTGACTAATTGTAGGCTTCATTTGAAGGGAGACAGCGGAAAGGGTGGTTGATATACTAGTTATAATACCCACAAGCACTTTTGAAATACTTTTGACGATTGTCATAAGATGCTCACAGATCCTGGCACGTATTGAAATGGTAACCCTGGAGATAAAAGGTAGGCAGTACTTTAAAGTTTCTCCAAGAACCCTTTCATTAAAGTCCGCATGTCTTCCAAGACCCCAGACCCTCTAGTACCATCAATCAGGCCTCATTTCTAGGCCTCATTTCTAAAATATTGGTTCTATGATATTTCTTGCTACCGTTGCAAGCGTCTATTGGTATGCTTAAGGATCATATTGAAACTCCCGTGGCACTTAATTACAAAGAATTAGACACGATCAATTACTTCACCTCCGCCCTTCTTCGCCATTTTGTATTTTGAGGCTTAGTGCTCTTGGGAATTCTGCATTTATAGCCATCGTATTCTACTACGGCTGAGGAGCTGAACAGCAATCGAGAAGGTCGTGTCGACCTAGAACGCGAGTACACGCCGATGTACGAGATATGGCTATACCAAGATATTGTTTCCACAGGTAAATTCCTTGCTCAAATCTTGTCTAGACTGCCTTGGCTGATGATTTGCTCACATGGTTTGACAGAGACGGCCTTGCGCACAAATCACATAAGCCTGAGCTAGCTGAAGTGACACCCACAACCCCCACCAACCTAAAATCAAGCATATCCAGACGAGGATACGCTCTTTAGATTTTAAGTGGTCGCTAAAGCAATCTTATCCTCAGCAGCTCCCAAATCCTTCCCTGCCAAGTAGTAAGCATTGCAGCTTATACGGGACAGGAAAAAGATATTCTAATTTGATGTGTCACATGAAGCCAATCGATCAGTGTTCAGTTATCTTCACGTTATGTATTCCGATTTTTGCACTGGTCAGAGCCTTTTGAGTCGGCAACACTCTTTTGCTTGGCGCCATGATCGGCCAGACTCTGCCCCTTGGCAAACGGCAGCAGAGTAACAATAGACTTAGCTTTACGAATAAATCTGTGTCTGAATTACACTCGAATATCCATAAAGCCCTCTGGTTGTTCGGTCATTCTCCAGTCCATTAAAAGCATCACATTCTTTACCACTATCATTCGTTTTGCCTCTCTAAGAGGACTTACTCTCATTAATAAATACATCCACTTCTTCTGATCAATCTATACACCCTTCATTATGAAATTCTCATCTCTTGGCCTGTTGGCCGGACTTGCAGCCTCTGTAGTAGCAGAAGACCTCCTTTTCATAGATTCTCTACAGGATAAGGAATACGACGAAGCTATTGCCTTAGGATATACAGCGAAAGTTGTGACCGAGGCTGAATGGAGAGCCATGACTACGGCCGATTTTGCGGCGTTCAAGGCCATCGTCATCTCTGATCCAATTTGCGGAGATATTAGTCAAATCAAGTTCTTGGAGGATACCAAATCCGCTTGGTCTCCCGCTGTTCTTGGAAACATGATCCTGATAGGTATACCTCCTCGAAAACTGAAGGCTCCTGCTCGCTTTACTAACCGTCTGAAAGGAACCGACCCAAGTTACCACTTCGGTACAGGTGGTGCCCAAACATTGATTGACAACAGCATCAAATTCGTTGCTTCCGGAAAAACTCCAGGTGGCGTCGACCAAACTGGCCTTTATTTCGCTCTCTCTTGCTATTATAGCAATATCGACTCATCCGCGGTTGATGCTCTCTCGGCTTTCGGCGATTTTACCGTTCGCGGAAACCTCAATTGCTATAATAAAGCTCACTTAGTAGCCCACTCTGATACCATGACTTCCCTTGATGATGCCGCTATATCAGACTGGAGCTGCAGCGTTCATGAAGCATTTTCTTCATACCCATCGGTTGGTATCAATGGGTTCCAAGCTCTTGCTATTGCTCAAGATATCATCGGTGATGGTAGCCAGACGTTCGGAGATGGTACTATCGGTCTTGCTTATATTATTAGTCGTGGTGCTACTCCTGCGAAGTGTGGCGATGGAGTTTGGGACAATAGCCTTGGAGAGGAATGCGAGTATGTAAGCTCCCGGTACAAATGTCGTATTCCTATCTTCGCATGTCCGCCTTGTAGGATCCTTTACTAAATGCCACTCAAGTGGCATTGTGAAATTGGAACACTATAGGCAGAAGTACCAAGCGGACTACGGTAGCGCCAAAATCCCTTTTTTGAAACCCATGCTAATTGTACCTCCGCCTTCAGTGATGGAAACACGGTCAACGGCGATGGCTGCTCAGCTAGCTGCAAGTGTGAAAGTGGTCTACCCAAGGATGATGGGACTTGCCTGCCAGCACCCGAAGGGAATACCAGCACTCCTATTAGCACTCCTATCAGTACACCAATCAGTACATCAATCAGCAGCAGTTCTGTTAGCGGATACCCAACTTCGTATGGCGGTTACTATGGGTAAGGCAACCTTCAGGCTTTCATGCTAGATTGACTCACATTTATCTCAGAAACCACAGCGAGGCTGTGTCACCTTCCTCCTATCCCTACCCATCTACAATCGCGAAGTCATTCTACCCACCTCCATATGTTACTCCTAAGTGCCCAACTGGACCCAAGATTGTTGGCGTCGAAATCATCGTCGAGGTCACAATCACGGAATCCTGCAAGACAATCGACTCTTCTACGGGTATGTCATACCCATATGTGAGCGCTGGTGACTCTTAATTAACGGCTTCCAGTCACCGAGACTGTCACTGTTCCATGCGCAACAAAGGAGAGGCCAATCTACGACGTTGAAACTTCCGGTCTTCCATGCTACGTCTGTGCGATGAGTTCTGAGGGTATTAGCTGCCCAACTAGGCATTTCCTAACTGTATCTACAGTAAGTAGTTTACATATATCATCTCCACTGACTATACACTAATCTAATCTAGACGGCTTGTCCCTCATGCTCTGGTGGCCACCTCCCAACATACGTCCCTCCTGTCATCTACACCAGCAGTTCATGCTCCGGCTACACTCTAACCAACACCAATATAATCACCCCAGGCGCATCCGCATATACCTACTCCGCAATCCCATATTCAACCGTTAGACCACACGACCACCAGGAAATCACGGTCACATCCGAAGCCTATGCGACTTACAGCGCGTACGGCGTCCCGAGCGGCACCGGCATGGCGACCTATAAGGTTACCGGCACCGGCTCCGCCACTCCCTACAAGCCAACCTCGTCTATCGTCCCTTTCACTGGCGGCACGAGTGGCAACGCGGTCGCATTCTCCGGACTACTTGGCGGGGTGGTGTTGGCGTTGGCAGCGATACTGTAAGCAAATAGTCGAGATTTTGATGATTTAATCCGATGGTCGCGATAGATGACGGTGTTAGTACATTGCTTTTCATTCCGTTTTCGTAGACTTAACTTTCATGCAGGGAGGACTGGATTGATGATTTTGGCAGAATAGTATATTGGCAAGGCTTAATCCTATTATAGTTTGCTGTCTGCCTAAACACGATTCTATATCGCAATGAAGGTAGGTATTAAAATTAAGCAGCCATTTTCGCAATATGTCCTTGGGCAACCTTTATGTTTCCCCTCAGCCTTGACGCAAGCTCCCTCCCCCACATTAACAGGGTTAAATTTAGACTTCTTCAACACGTTATCCAAGCATTTGATATCATCTCCCGCCTGAACAACTACCATTCCATTTTCCGAAATAGACGTGCTTTTCCCATTGCAATAAGCCTGGGTCAAATTCAATTCAACTTACAAGCCTCCGAGCAACACGCTCACTCCTTTATAGGTGCTTACGTAGCTACCTACCTCATTGCTCAAGGCCTCGATACAGCGATAGTAGCCAAGAGTGCTAGATCGAGTCGACAAATATAAGAGATCCTGCAGATTTTTGAATCTCTCATGAATGCCTCGAGGCTCCCAGGAACCAGACACGCGTGAATCTCACGGAGTTATTCAACCGAGACCAGCTAGCGCGTAACAAACTCTTCGATGACAAGTACGTAGATCCTATGTCCGCAGTAGATGCTATCATCCTAATGATCTTGATGATACACGGTTCAACGGTCCGAAACCACTTCTCGCCACCCTCTGGTAGATGGGGTACATCTTCTGTCATATGGTAAATCACATAGTGAAATACACCTGCTCATCCAAAGCGGTCGCGATCTACCGTCTGTAAGGCCAGTCCGGCAGAGAAGCATGTCTGTAAGTCCCATGGGGAGACAACCTCAAGGCACCAACCTTTAATTACTTTTCAGTGTCCCCATTATCACCAGTTTCATTATCTTTAGGAACAGAGGTCTTTAGAGCCAGTGATCTTATTGGACTGGACTGGAGTGGAT